>PVLC010036695.1:0-15715 GCA_004027655.1 Graphiurus murinus | reverse complement strand
GTTCTACCTCCGAGCTATACCCCCAGCCCTATTTTTTATTCTTTATTTTGAAACCAGGTCTCACTAAGTTGCAGAGTGCCTCACTAGGTAGCTGAGGCTGGCCGCGAACCCGGATCCTCCGGTCTCAGCCTCCCGAATGCTGGGATTACAAGCGTGCGCCACCACGCCCGGCTCTACACCAGTCATTCTTACACAGAACCTTCCCAGCTGCCCTCACCCCCGCTGTGCTGTCTATCTGCTGGAGGCCGCTGCTGGGGGGCCCCCTCTTCCTGCCCTTGACCCTGCAGGGGAGCGATGCAGAGCAAGTGGCTGGGGAGAGCTGAGTGGATACTAATTCTTGGTCTTAGTTTTTTTGTTTTGTTTTGCAATACTGGGGATTGCACTCAAGGGCATTCTACCTCTGAGCTATACCCCCAGCCCTATTTTTTATTCTCTATTTTGAAACAGGGTCTCACTAAGTTGCGGAGTGCCTCACTGGGTAGCTGAGGCTGGCCATGAACCTGGATCCTCCGGTCTCAGCCTCCCAAATGCTGGGATTACAAACGTGCACCACCACACCCGGCTTCTTAGTTTTGTATAAAGAGATGGGACCCTAGCAGGGTGAGGTAGCGCACACCTGTAATCCTAGTACTAGGGAGGCAGAGACGAGAGGCTCACAGATTCAAGGTCAGCTTCAGCAGTTTAGCAATGCCCTCAGCAATTTAGCGAGACCGTTTCAAAATAAAAAGTAAAATGAGGTAGGATACCTCTGGGTTCAATCCCCTGTAACATACACACACACACACACACACACACACAGAGACTGAGACTCTGACTAGTTATGTTGCCTAGGCTGGCCTCTAACTCCTGGACTCTATTGATGATCCTGTATCAGTCTCCTGCGTAGCCAGGACTACAGATGCCCACCCCCATGCCCACCTTGATCTCAATTTTCAATTCCAAAATCAGTTCTAAGAAGCTGAAAACAAGCTGGGCGTGGTGGTCCATGCCTATAATCCCAGCACTTGGGAGATTGAGAAGCATCGCAGGTTCACTGCCAGCCTCAGCTACTTAGGCCCTCTGCAATTTAGTGAGACCCTGTTCAAAATCAAGGATTAAAAAATAGGACTGGGGGGTGTAGTTCTGAGGTAGAATGCCCCTGGGTTCAATCCCTAGTACTGCAGGGGGTAAAAAAGCTGAAAACATTTAGTGTTGCTTTTGGCAGTACTGGGGATTGAACCTAGGGCTTTGCACACACTTTGGCAAGCACTCTACCATGAGGTACATAGGTACATCCCCCAGCTTTTTTTTTTTTGTTTTGCGGTACTGGGGATTGAACTCAGGGGCATTCTACCTCCGAGCTATACCCCCAGCCCTATTTTTTATTCTTTCTTTTGAAACCGGGTCTCACTAAGTTGCAGAGTGCCTCTCTAGGTAGCTGAGGCTGGCCACGAACCCGGATCCTCCAGTCTCAGCCTCCCAAATGCTGGGATTACAAGCGTGCGCCACCACGCCCGGCTTCCCAGCCTTTTGTGTGTGTGTGTGTGTGTGTGTGTGTGTGTGTGTGTGTGTGTGTGTCAGTGCTGGAGATTGAACCCAGTGGCATTCTACCTCCATACTACACCCTCAACCCTTTGTATTTTTTTAAATTTTGAAACAAGGTCTCACTAGGTTGCTGAGAGTCTCACTACATTGCTGAGGCTGGGTTTGAACATGCAATCCTTCTGTCTCAGCCTCCTAAGAACTGTGATTACAGGCATGTGCCACCATGTCTGGCTGGCAATTGGGTTTTTATATGCTGGCCTCAGTCTATATCCACCCTTTCCTTACACTGGACACATCTAATCTGAGGAGAATAATGCATGTGAGAACAGAAAGATGAAAAATTATGCCACCTTTCTGTGTGGATGCCTGCTTCTGCAGAACTTTGCCTTATATCTTAAAATCATGCTCTTTAATCGAGTTGATTTAGTACACTTCCAACTTTGTGTTAGAGGAGAGAAAAAGACATCTTTGTTAAAAAGGCATTCACTTTGAACTTGGGACCTTGGTGGAGACTGGCTTTTCCCAAAAGACGGTTTTGTAGACTTCTTGTTCTCTTCCAGTTACAGGGCTCTTGGAGTTTTGCCAAAGCTAGATTCTCCAGCTTTAACTTCCTAAAAGGGAAACAGGTTAGGTGATCTCAACCTGTCCATCCTTGCAGGCTGTCATCTTTGATACCTTAGTTTCATTCGCGCTGATGGCGATGGCTTGAGTCCTCCTAAGTCTAACTGAGGGCTGACTCGGGGGGGAGCAGTCTAATAGTCCTGCCTGCAGGTCCCGAAACTCCGCCTGCTCCTCACGGGGCGGCCTAGCATGGGAGCTGGCCAGCCACTTTGTCCTTCACCCCCAATTTGGGACACCTGTAAAATCTTAAGTTAAGCAAAAAATATACTATTTATGGTGACTCTGAAATAATTATTTTTAAAAAATTATTTATTTATTTATTTATTTTTGCAGTACTGGGGATAGAACCCCCAGGGGGCATTCTACCTGGAAGCTACACCCCCAACCCTATTTTTTATTCTTTATTTTGAAACAGGGTCTCACTAAGTAACTGAGGCTGGCCAGGAACCTGTGATCCTCCTGTCTCAGCCTCCCAAGTACTGGAATTACAATGGTGTACCACCAGCCTGGCCAGAAATAATATTTAAATGTTTATGTTTGCAGGATTGAATACTTGAGACTTAACAGGTTAAATTAGCCTGTTGATTGATTTTAGTGGTGAGGTCCTGAAAGAGCAAAGGGCCACTAAGTATCAGTATAGAAAAGAGATTCCAGCCAGCCTCAGCAATTTAGGCCTTCTGCAGCTTAGAACCTCTTTCAAAATAAAAGAATAAAATAGGGCTGGGGATATAGCTCAGAGGTAGAATGCCCCTGGGTTCCATCCCCAGTAACACACACACAAAGATTCTTCAAACTCCTTTGCTTCCTGTATCACCTAAACAGAAATTTGAAAACAGTGTATCTCCTGACATGTTTTGTACAGCTGCCTTAAAGATTTTCGTTTGTTGGTTTTGGTTTTGGTTCTGGTTTTGGTCAACCCCTTGGAGCTGCAGGTTTGACTCATTCCAACGATGGAAAAGGACCTCCTTGTGACCTCCTCGGCAGAGCCAGGTGTCATTATCAAATCAATCAGCCAAACCAGCCTGGCTTTCTGTCAAATGAAATCTGGCTTCATTTTTTTTTTTTTTTTTTTTTTTTGGCAGTACTGGGGATGGAACCCATGGGCATTCTACCTCAGAGCTATACCCCTAGCCCTATTTTTTTATTCTTTATTTTGAAATAGGGTCTCATTAAGTTGCGGAGGGCCTCACTAAGTAGCTGAGACTGGTAGCGAACCTGGATCCTCCAGTTTCAGTCTCCCACGTACTGGGATTACAAGTGTGCGCCACCACGCCCAACTTTGGCTTCATTTTTCAATTAAAAAATATTAATAGCAGCTGGGCATGATGGTACAAGCCTGAAATCCCAGTTCCCGGGAGGCTGAGATAGGATTGCAGGTTCGCGGCCTGCCTCAGCAAGTAGTGAGTCTCTCAGAAACTTAGCAAGACCCTGTTTCAAAATTAAAATAGGAGCCAGGTGTGGTGGTGGACGCTTGTAATCCCAGTACTTGGGAGACTGAGACTGGAGGATCCAGGTTTGCAGCCAACCTCAACTACTTAGGCCCTCTACAACTTAGTGAGACCCTGCTTCAAAATAAAGAATAAAAAATAGGACTGGGGGTGTAGCCCAGAGGTAGGATGCCCCTGCGTTCAATCCCCAGTACTACAAAAAAGAAAAAAAAAAAATAGGACTGGGGCTGTAGCTTGGAGGTACAATGCCCCCAGATTCCATCCCCAGTACCACACACATACACAAAAAAAAAAAAAAAAAAAAAAAAATTAGGTGTAGTTTGGAGGTAAAACACCTCTGGGTTGGATCCCCAGTACTGCCTATGTTAGTAGCAGCCAGGCGTGGTGGTATACACCTGCCATCCCAGTACTCACAGGAAGATCACAGGTTCTGGGCCAGCCTCAGCAATTTAAGGGGATCTAGTGTCAAAATAAAATAGTAGCCGGGTGTGATGGCTTGTAATCCCAGTACTTGGGAGGCTGAGACAGGAGGATCCCTGGTTCAGGGCTAGCCTCACCTACTTAGTGAGGTCCTCCCCAACTTAGTGAAACCTTGTTTTAAAATAAAGAATAAAAAGGTAGTTTGGAGGTTGAATGCCCTTGGGTTCAATCCACGCTACCACACACAGAAAAAAATAACAATAATAGGGTTGGGGTGTAGCTCATAGGGAGCACCCCCCCCCCCCCCCCCCCCGTCCCAGGAGGATCCGGCGCAGCTCTCCCTGCGTGCCTGTCTCTCTCCAGTACCCTGCCTTGCAGACTTGAGCTATCCCGAGCTCCTGTCTCTCTAGCTAGCCAGGAAACAGGCCGGAAGCTGGGGCCTGCCTCATTTGTAAGCGTTTCTCAGGAAGCACTGTCCTTTGTTGCCGGGTGTAGGATGGCTTGAAGACATTGTTTCCCATGTTTGTCCCAGACTCTCCAGTGTTACTGGCAGGAAGATGAAGCAGCCCCTGTTACTCCCTCCTGGCGGGAAGCCATTGAGTTCATAACCCAGTTCTGCTGTCTGGGGAAGTCTGTTCAGTTAGAAACCAGTAACAGACTAAATAAGCTTTCTTGTGTGTGTAGGTGAGAGCCTCAAACACACCTCACCGTCTCCTTCCTTTCTCCAGGAAAGTGGTCGCTAGTTACTCAGTGTCTCATGAACTGTCTGAGGGCTTTGCTTATTGTCTAATTCAGTTTTTAAGCAATTCTATGAAGTAACAAAATGGTATCACTGTCCCCATTTTGGTACAGAAGAATAGGGGTGCACAGAGGGCTAACGGAACTTAGCTGAGGACACACAGCTGGTAAGTGACAGCCGGGATTTGAACCCAGGACCTGGCTCCAGAGACCGGACGTCTAGTCACACACAGCTGCCTCTGGATAGATTTGTTCTGTTAATCCAGAGACTGATAAACAATTTCTCCATTTTCAAACCAAGTACTGGGAGCCTGTCTTTGCTGTTTGTCTTTCTTTTAAATAATTTTTTTTTAATTTTAATTTTTAATTTTGGTACTTGGGATTGAACTTGGGCATTCTACCTCCGAGCTACACCCCCAGCCCTATTTTTTATTCTTTATTTTGAAACCGGGTCTCACTAAGTTGCGGAGTGCCTCACTAGGTAGCTGAGGCTGGTCTCGAACCCAGATCCTCCGGTCTCAGCCTCCCGAATGCTGGGATTACAAGCGTGCGCCACCACGCCCGGCTAAATAATTGTTTTATTTATGTATTTTTGTGTGCCTGCCTGGGTCATGCCATGGTTCACAGGATAGAAGAGAATATTCCGTGAAAATCTCTCATTTGCCTTTCTCCCCACAAATTCCCAAATGCCCTCCCTGCCCTAGATCCTGTTTAATTTAAATTTTTTTCCTTTTATGGCACTGGGAATTGAACCCAAGGGCATTCTACTTCCGAGCTACACCCCCAGCCCTATTTTTTATTTTTATTTTGAAAACAGAGTCCCTCTAGATTGCTGAGTGTCTCACTAGTTGCTGAGGCTCTCCTCAAACCTGCAATCCTCCTGCCTCAGTCTCCCAAGTACTTGGAATACAGGTGTGCACCACCATGCCTGGCTTTCTGTTTAATTTTGGTGTATCTTTTCAGAGGCGGTCTTCACATGTAAAAACTTAAAAATAACCTTGCATGCAGGGTGTGATGGTATACAACTATAATCCTAGTTCTTGGGAGGCTGAAACAGGAGGGGATTGCAGATTTGAGCCAAACTCAGCAATTTAACAAGACCCCATTTCAAAAAATAAAAGGTGCTCGGTGTAGTGGCACATGCCTGTAATCCTAGGACTTGGGAGGCTAATATGGGGGACGGCAGGTTCCAGGCCAGCCTCAGCAACTTATCGAGACCCTGTTTCAAAATAAAAAAGGGGCTTGGGTGTAGTTCAGAGGTAGAATGCCCCTGGGTTCAATCCCCAGTACAAAAAATAAAATAAAAATGGCCAGGGGAGGTGGTATAGTTTGGAGATAGAATGCCCCTGGGTTTGATCCCCAATACCAAATAAATAACCTTGCTTTTTTGTGTGTGTGTGGTACTGGGGATGGAACCCAGGGGCATTCTACCTCCAAGCTATACCTCTAGCCCTATTTTTTATTCTTTTTTTGCGGTACTGGGGATTGAACTCAGGGGCATTCTACCTCTGAGCTATACCCCCAGCTCTATTTTTTATTCTTTATTTTGAAACCAGGTCTCACTAAGTTGCTGAGGGCCTCACTAGGTAGCTGAGGCTGCCCGAGAACCCGGATCCTCCAGTCTCAGCCTTCCAAATGCTGGGATTACAAGCGTGCGCCACCACACTCAGCATTATTTTTTATTCTTTATCTTGAAACAGGGTCTCACTAAGTTGCAGAGGGCCTCACTAAGTAGCTGAGGCTGGCCTCAAAGTTGGATCCTCCTGTCTTAGCCTCCCAGGTACTGGGATTACAAGCGTGTGCCACCACGCCCGGCCCTTACTTTTTTTTGTACTTTTTATTTTTTATTCTGAAACAGTCTATCACTAAGTTGTTGAGGGCCTCACTGAGTTGTTGAGGCTGGCCTTGAACCTGCAATCTTCCTATCTCAGTCCCCCAAGTGCTGGGGTTACAGGCGTGTTCTACCACCCCCAACTGCCCCTTAGTACTTGTTGGGGACGGTTCAGGGAGTTACCTTCCGTGGATACTAAAATCTGTGAACACCCAAATCTCATACAAAATGGCATGGCGTTGTAAGTACTGGGATTACAGGTGTGTGCCATGGTGCCCAGTTTAGTGCTTGTGTCTTTAATGGTTATAAACAATATATCAAAGAGTCACCTGTTGTGAGGAGTAACAATAGTTGGTCAGTTCATGGCTAGTAAACTAAGAAATGATCAAAGATGAATCCCTTTTTACTGGTGATCATTTTATCTTCAGAGTTAATCTGTGCCATGTTTTGGGGACTAGGGGTCGGAAGGTCCGGGCCCACGACTTGGTCCCTGTCCCCAAGCAGCTGTGGTTAGAGGGAGATGTAACCGTGGTGTGGTATGGGTGATGCTACACGTGGGTCAGACAAAACTGGATAATGGAAGAAAGGAGTGTTGCTAGTTGTCTTAGGAAGTGTCGCCGAGGACGGTCGATTGTGGTGAGCTTGGCGGGCGCCAGCCTGGGAGCCGCGGGCGGATGGAGAGTGGGAAGTTGCCGCAGTAGAGCTGCTCTGCTCGGGTGGATTCTGCAGGCTGAGCTCGGGAGCCTGCGCCTGCACCTCCCTGCGGACTCCGGGCTGCAGACAGGCAATCCGCCGCCTGTGATTGGAGGGCTGGTGCTGGGGATAATGAACTTGGCAGTGTCGGCAGAGGTGATTGGCCCGGCCCTGCTGCAGTGAGAACGCAGGCCGGATGGTCGGTCGTGGGCTCCGGTGATGAGCGCGGCTGCCGAATGACTGGGAGCCTTGAAGTTGCTTCTGCCCGGGGGAGAGGCCTGTTCGGATATCGCTGCCTCCTTTACTCAGCTAAACCTTTGATCACCGGCCACCTTAGAAGTGAGTTTTTATTGAAGAAATCCAGCCGCTGTCCTTACCGCCAGTAGCCAGGGAGGATCCCTTGGAGTGAGCTACTTCTCAGGCCAGGCACGACAGCAGTGCTAGTCCATTTGAACCAGCAGGAAGTGTCTCCTGCGTGCAGAGCCTCCAGCCGGGGAACGCCCCCTGCTAGTCCTCCAAGCAGTTGTGTAGCCAGGGACCCTCGGTATTGCGGTCACATCCCTCAGAAGTGAAGAGTCACAGCAGTGGCGTTTGGAGAAGCCGGGATGCTGCGGATGCTGTGGCACTTTCTGTCCAGCTTTTTCCCCAGGGCCGGGTGCCAAGGCTCCCGAGAGGGCTCTGATCACGAAGGCAGAGGCACCCAGGATCCTGCTCGGGGAGACCAGATGTCCAGCTTTTTGGGGAAGCAGGACGGAAGGGCTGAGGCCACGGAAAAGAGACCCACCATTTTGCTGGTGGTCGGACCTGCAGAGCAGTTTCCTAAGGTAACGGCACCCTGGAGAAGACCTCTTAGTTTAGGGGCTGGTCTGAGGTCATTTTCCTGGAGAGGAAGACTGGGTTGTGGGGAGGAAGGGAGGACTTAATGTTTTAAAAAATCAGTTTGGTGTCAGGGGTCAGAGAAGTGCAGAAGCAGCCCACAGGTTCAGTCCAGAAGCTGTGTGTGGCCCCTGTAAAAGCAGATTTAGCACCCCAGCTGCCCACAGAGGGGAGGAAGGTGAGGCTCAATAGATTCACCTTGGGATTTGGCAGTTTGGTCACGGAAAGCCATTTGAAAGTAAGGGACAACAGACTACAGTGTGTGGTCTTAGCTCATCTGGACAAGGCCAAGTACAAGAGGGCAAGAGAGCGTACCTTCAAAGTTCAGCCTCGTGTCCTGGGGCTGGGGGCAGGTCTAGGGGGCATCCTGAAGGTCGCACTCCCCTTGCCTCAGTGGGACCTTTCTCACCTTTGGGGGGTGCTTGAGGGGGGAGGGAGAATGAAGGGATGGGATTGGGTCCCCGGGGAGGCAGGAGCCACGAGGCGCAGAGCCCGGTGTCCCTTTCTGAATGACCACAGGCACCTGGGGTGAGCCGAGTGCCAGGGCCTTTTGTCCCTCTGAGCCAGGGCTGTCGCGTCTGGTCCTCGCAGAAGCCGGGGTAAGCGGTGGTGTGCCCATTTCCTAGATGAGACAACTGCGGTGCAGAAAGGTTAAGTAATTTGCCTAGGGTTAAACAATTAAGGAGACGTGGAGTGGAAAGTTAACCCCAGCTCTGTCTGGAACTTTGCCCTGCACACCTCTTCCCTTAAGAAAGCAGTGTTTAATGAGACTAGAGTTCTCAGGATTGGAACGGAAATTGGCTTTTTGGCTGGGGTTTCTCTTCACTGCAGTAGTAGTGACCTTGTTCACCTCAGCTCCGGCTATTTTTAATCTCATCTCCTCCCTCAGTCAGAGAAGGGAAGGAGAATCTACCCAGAGTTTGGCGCATCGTTAGGGGCCCCGGAGGTTTGTTGAACTGAATCTCTACCGTGAGGAAATAAGTGCTCATTTCGCAGTATCCTTTGAGAGGGCTTTGGCTGTAACAGCTTTTGTAGTGTTGTGGGCATTGAGTCTGGGAGAATCCTTAGCCGGTGATGGGCTTTCTGCAGTCCTGGGGGATGTCACAGTGTGTCATGCCTGAGGTGTGTGGACTTAAGGGCTATGAGAGGGTGTCACTTTATTTATTTATTCATTTATTTGTTTATTTATTTGGTACTGGGGATTGAACCCAGAGGCATTCTACCTCCAAGTTATACCCCCTAGCCTGATTTTATTTCTTGTTTGAAAGCAGGGTCTCACTAAGTTGCAGAGGGCCTTGCTAAGTTGTTCAGGCTGGCTTCGACCCTGCAATCCTCCAGTCTCAGCCTCCCAAGTACTGGGATTACAAATGTGGGTCACCATGCCCAGCTCCCCCAGTCCTATTTATTTATTTATTTTTATTTTTTATTTTTTGCAGTACTGGTGATTGAACCCAGGGGCATTCTACCTCCAAGGTACACCCCTAGCCCTATTTTTATTCTTTATCTTGAAACAGGGCCTCACTAAGTAGCTGAGGCTAGCCAGGAACTTGTGATCTGCCAGTCTCAGCCTCCTAAGTACTGGGATTACAAGTGTGAGCCACCATGCCTGGCTATTTATTTATTTATATTTTGAAGTACTAGGGATTAAACTTAGGGGCATTCTACCTTCCATCTGTGCCCCCAGCCCTATTTTTCATTCTTTATTTTGAAGCAGGGTCTCACTAAGTTGCAGAGGGCCTCACTACACAGCTGAGGCTGGCTGTGAATTTGCAATCCTCCTGTCTCAACCTCCCAAGTACTGGGATTACAAATATGTGCCACCATGCCTGGCTTTATTTTTTTGAAACAGGGTCTCTTAAGTTGTTGAGGGTCTCGCCAAATTGCTGAGGCTGGCTTCAGACCTGCAATCCTCCCGTCTCGGCCTCCCAAGTACTGGGATTACAGGCGTGCGCCACTGGGCCCAGCTAAAATCACCTGTTTTTAAAATTTTAGTAATCAATGGCTTCATTTCTCAGCCTCATACTGGCGCCCTTGCCAGCTCTTCCCACAGGGGTTACCCTTGTAGGACTTTCTATGCTAAACAGCCTGGTTCCTGGCCTGCAGAATCAAGAGACCTACACCTTTTACTGGCTCTATTCCCTAAAAGGTAGGTAGGTCAGCTGTCTGGGGGTCAAGGGAGCCCCAAGAGGGAGCTGGAGCAGCTGGTTGGGTGCGTAGCCACTTTAATAGCAGTGACTTGACTAGTTGAGCACTTATGCAGTGCAGGCACATAGAAGGTGTGACCACTGAGGGCCCAGCCTTGCCCCTTGCTTCAGGAAGAGGCTTCCAGAATGTTCTGGAAACCTTATAGAGACGTTCTCTGGTTCTCAGGCTCCTCGGTGTCCAGTAGCACTACTTTGTTCTGTCTCCCCCGCCCCTCCGTGTAAATATGTGTGTCTGTGAGTCAGGTCCCTTCAAGCTTTTATTCTAGGAGCTGGTCCAGTTTCCCCTTTACCTTTGTTTTACAGTTAGTCTGCAGTTGGGAAAGAAAGCCATTATTCTGGAGTGGGAGGTGCCCTCACGGCATCCGGGCTTGCAAATCCTAAGGGGCTGTCTTCCTCAAGCCCAGAGAGTCCTGCTCATTGTGTGTGTAATTGCCAAGTGTAGGCCGGTTTCATTGGAAACCAGCTACACGATGCTGTCATGGCAACCTGATCATCAAATGACACTGCGACCACAGCAGCCAATGAGGTTGGAGAGCCCCGAGGGTGGGTGGGGCTTGAACAGGCGGATGCTGGCAGGGCTCCTTCACATATTAATATTTCTGGCTGGGTCTGAGTCATTGCTGAGGAGGAGGGAGGTACTTTCTGACCTAAGGCTACCCTCCCAAAGGCCCCGTACCTGCCCTGTTCTTACTCATTGTGTTCTGGCTCTTACAGGAAGTACCTGCTTAGGGGTTTTTTTCTGACATGTCATCGAGTGGTAGAACAAGGAAAGCTGATGGTGGCCTTGGCAGATCCTGTGGCTAAAGATCTCGTGCCCGGCGTGATGACACATGCTTGTAATCTCAGTACTTGGGAGAATTGAAGGTTTGCGGCCAGCCTCAACTACTTAGTGAGGCTCTCCGCAGCTTAGTGAGACCCTGTTTCAAAATAAAAATAAAAAATAGGACTAGGGGTATAGCTCAGAGGTAGAATGCCCCTGGGTTCAATCCCTAGTACCGGGAAAAAAAAAAAAAAATGCTCCTAAGAGGAACAGCTGCTTTGCGGATTCAGTGAAATCTGATGCTATCCAATTCTTAAGGGATCTAGCATTGCTGCCCTTGGTCTCCAAATTCTAGGCATGGAGATGGACATCGTAGGAGAGGAAATAAATAAATCTGGGTCACAAAATTAGGATAAGGTGCAGAGAAGAATCTCGGCGAGCTATGAGCCAGTGCACACCAGGAATGGAACACAGCCGGCCGCTGGGCTTCCTCCCTGCACTGCTCACCCACGCATTCAGAAGCTGTGACAGACAGGGTTTCTTGTTTTTAGCCGAGGCTAAACTTGATCCAGTTGCACCTTTCCCATCCCACCTTCCAATAAGAGGTGTTGCTCACTGGAGTTCTTAGTATCGGGCTCATAGTTGTTCTCTGTAACTGAACTCTGAAATCGTCTTTTGGCAGTATCGGTTTAGGATGCTTTTAAGTGGGTGTTGTAAGAGGAGCCCAGCCCTGGCTGTGAGCCTCGGCCCTGCCACCGGCAGGCTTGGGGACTTGGGCAAATCAGGTCATCTCTCGAAGCCTATTTGCTCAAGGCAGAGATTATGGGATGACCCCAGAGCCCCTCTGGGCTTCACAGTCAGCAAGTCCAGGGGTACAGCAGTTCTCTCAGATGCTAGACACCTAGAGATTGGCTCATTTAGGAAGAATCCCCAGTTTCTGTGTGAAGACGGAGTTCTGAATTCCTGTGAAACGCAGTAGGAGGAGTGGTTTAAATGGAGCAAGGGCTGGCTGTGTGGCTCAGCACAGAATGCTTGCCTGGTGTACACACGGCCCTGGGTTCATTTCCCAGCACTGCAAAACAAAGACTCTTGTGGGAATGGAATGGATGTTGGCCTCATCAAATAAAATGTACTGACGGGCGCAGAGAACTCTTCCTGGCCCCTGGAACTGTTGGTTTGTATTGATTAATGAGCTGTTATGATGAAGGCGATTCCATTCTTTTTCCAGAAAACAGATTCTTATCTCATGATACTTTAATAATTCCCCCATACAATATGAAACATAGATTCTGCTTTTTTTTTTTTTTTCGGTACTGGGGATTGAACTCAGGGGCATTCTACCTCCGAGCTACACCCCCAGCCCTACTTTTTATTCTTTTTTTTTTTTTTTTTTTTTTTTGGTACTGGGGATTGAACTCAGAGGCATTCTACCTCCGAGCTACACCCCCATCCCTATTTTTTATTCTTTATTTTGAAACCGAGTCTCACTAAGTTTCGGAGTGCCTCACTAGGTAGCTGAGGCTGGCCGCGAACCCGGATCCTCCGGTCTCAGCCTCCCGAATGCTGGGATTACAAGCGTGCGCCACCACACCTGGCTTAGATTCTGCTTTTATTTAGTATTTTTTCAAATCTCTTCTCACCTTTATTTTGTACATACCTGAAGCCCAGTGGTACAGTCATGCTTACTAAAATTATTTGAAAAATAATATACTTTATTAGGCAATGAACATGCCCAGTTGAACAGCTTACTTATTCAGTCAAAATAGTTGCTATTTTATATTGGAATAACTGCAGTCTTCACTTAAAATGAGGCACTTCAACAGATCTGTGTAACTGATTTCAGTTTCAGAAGTGAACATGAATAATTTAACAAAGGAAGGCCAGCATTTTAAGATTCAACTCTTAGTTGTAAATGTGAACCTCTTTCAAAATAAATAATGCATCATCTTATTCAGTCAGACAAAATGCCCTTGACGAGTCTATTCACAGATGCTCAGAAAAACTGGTCCTCGTGGAAAGTGGTCGTGCGTCTCTTTCTTGGGGCTTCAGAGGCCGCTGGGTCCACTCCCTCCACCCGGGAGCTGCTAGTACCGCCCCTTCTGCGATCAGGCAGGTTAGCACCAGGCAAGGATGATGAAGGTACAAAGCATCAGCTCTTGCTGCCTTCAGGGACCCCAGCAGTAGAGAGAAGATGTGTGTTAAAAGAGGTCTGAGAGCCGGGCGTGGTGGCGCATGCTTGTAATCCCAGCATTTGGGAGGCTGAGACCGGAGGATCCGGGTTCGAGGCCAGCCTCAGCTACTTAGTGAGGCACTTCGCAACTTAGTGAGACCCTGTTTCAAAATAAAGAATAAAAATTAGGGCTGGGGGTGTAGCTCAGAGGTAGAATGCCCCTGGGTTCAATCCCTAGGACCGCAAAATAAATAAATAAATAAATAAATAAATAAATAAATAAATAAATAAAAGAGGTCTGAGCCGGGCGTGGTGGTGCACACTTGTAATCCCAGTACTTAGGAGGCTGAGATGGGAGGATCCGGGTTCGCAGTCAGTCTCAGCTACTTAGTGAGGACCTCAGCAACTTAATGGGACCCTGTTTCAAAATAAAGAATAAACAATAGGGCTGAGGGTGTAGCTTGGAGGTAGAATGCCCCTGGGTTCAATCCCTAGTACCGCAAAAAAAAAAAAAAAAAGTCTGATGCAGAATGCAGAACCTTCTGGATTGGGCACCTGCAGAGACAGCGGAGCGTTGAGGATGGGGTTGAGGCGGAGCAGGAGGCTTCCTGGAGAACGCACACCAGCTCGCAGCTCTGTGCCTGTGCAGCCCCCAGGGTCTGCTTTCACAGACTTCTCAGGTCTCTCTTACGAGGCTCCAAATGTCCTGTCCCTTGGTTTAATCTCTGTAGGCTTGTATATCTGCATCATGCACCTTAGTCTAGAATCCTCACAGGTCCTTTGTAGTTGTTTGCTGTACTGGGGATGGAACCCAGGCCCTCCTACACGCTGGGCAAGCTCTCTACCGCTGAGCTACATCCCCAGCTCTCTTCACAGGGTGTGTGTGTGTGTGTGTGTGTGTGTGTGTGTGTACACGCGTCCGTGTGTGCTACTGGGGATTGAACCCAGGAGCATTCTACTTCTGATGTACACCCCTTTTTTATTTGGGGACAGGGTCTCCCTAGGTTACTGAGTCTTTCTATGTTGCTGAGGCTGTTCTCAAACCTGCAATCCTTCTATCTCAGTCTCCCAAGTACTGAAATTACAAATGTGCACCACCATGCCTGGCTGGTACTGGGAATTCTACCCGGAGGCATTCTACCTCCAAGCTACACCCCCGACCTGATTTTATTTCTTATTTGGAAACGAGGTCTTGCTAGGTTGCTGAGAGCCTCACTAAGTTGCGGATGCTGGCTTCGAACCTGTGATCCTCCTGTCTCAGCCTCCCAAGTACTGGGATTGATTATAGACGTGTGCCACCATGCCGGACTCTTCATAGGTTCTTAACAAAAAGCTTTGTAATGAGTTGAGAAGATCTTTTAATTACGTCGATCCCCAAATGATGCCTATCCATTTTTATCCGTCCCGGCAGTGAGAAGATGCAGTCTATATTAGGAGCGGTACGCTGTAGAGGGAACGAGGGTGGAACCAATCCCTTTCTAGCTATCGTCGCGGTGACGCGGTTGCTTCCCCCGCAGCACGGGTCTGCAGGGAAGGAATGTGGTGGAGACTGCAGGCTGGCCTGGAGAGGATCGTCCTCCACATGATCAGGTTCTTCTAGGACCTGAGATCGCTCCTAACGGAGCCCTTCGACAGCCGAGTGGCCCGGTGGAACTTTCTGAGATAATGGAAGTGACCAAGTGACTACATGTGTGGCTGTCTGGCAGTTGCAGTGTGGCCATACATCTGAGCAACTGGGCTTTTAATTATATTTAATTTTAAATTTAAAAAGATTTTGTATTGCCAGTCATGGTGGCGCACGCTTGTAATCCCAGCATTAGGGAGGCTGAGACCAGAGGATTTGGGTTCGAGGCCAGCCTCAGCCACTTAGGCACTCCACAACTTAGTGAAACCCTGTTTCAAAATAAAGAATACAAAATAGGGCTGGGGGTATAGCTCGGAGGTAGAATGCCCCTGAGTTCAATCCCTAGTACCGCAAAAAAAAAAAAAAAAAAAAAAAAAGAAAAAAAAAATAATAAAAAATAGGGCTGAGGGTGTAGCTCAGAGGTAGAATGCCCCTAAGTTCAATCTCCAGTACTGCAAAAAACAAAACAAAACAAAAAAAACCTTTCGTATTGAACAACAAACTTCTGGGCCAGAAAGCTACAGCTATTTGAGGTTTCGAGTGTTCTGAGTGGATGTGGGCTGTGAAGACTTTGGGGTCTCCTGGGAGGCCTCAGCACAGACCTTTCACTGTAGTGTCCTCTTCCCAGCCCCGTTCTGTCCTCCCCTTGGTGCTTCTGGGACCCCCAGGGCAGCCCACGGGGGAATGGGGCCGAGTGGCGCCGTTTCCCTTCCGTAGGCATCGATTCAGCCCACATCCACTGACTTTGCTGTTGGGAATGATTTACTAAGGGAGAAAACCGTG
The DNA here is from genome assembly GCA_004027655.1 of Graphiurus murinus. NCBI lineage: Eukaryota > Metazoa > Chordata > Mammalia > Rodentia > Gliridae > Graphiurus > Graphiurus murinus. Next base: position 23 of record PVLC010036695.1, on the reverse strand, counting down.
GCATGGAATGACGCGCTTGGGGA
>PVLC010036694.1:0-15659 GCA_004027655.1 Graphiurus murinus | reverse complement strand
CTCTGGTCTCAGCCTCCTGAATGCTGGGATTACAAGCGTGCGCCACCACGCCCGGCTATTGGTCTTAATTTTGAAAAGAAAACTTGACTAAAGATCTTGGAGAAAAAGAAAGTTTCAGGAAATAAGGAAGGAAGGGAGAGAAAGAGGGATAGGAGAAAGAGCAATCAAGTGTTTGGGAAAGGAGGAAAAAGAGAAGACAGGGACAAACATAAGCAGGAAAGCCTAGAAGGGTTCACGGCATTTCCTGTGAGTTGACTTCCCATCAGAGCCAACTTCAGCCAGCTCTGACACTCGAGAAGTCAGGTGTCACTCTACATCCCAGGCTCCTCTGCTCTTGTGCTTCACACTCACAGTCCTGACAGTGGTCTGTAGTGGTTCTAAAGGAACCTTTTCTTAAGGTGACACTGGGAAAAGACAGTTTCATAATAGGATGTGAGAGTATCCAGAGGGTATGCCTGGCCCTCTCTCAAAGCATTGACACTTCTTTGAGCTTTCATGGGCACTAAGCTGGCCTCTGGCCTCCCAATGGAACAGGTGGCCAAAACTTCCAGGGGCCAGAGCTCTCAGCCTCCTAATGAGCAGCACTGATGCCATGTAAGCCATCTTCAAAAGGCTAGAAATAAAGGCCACAGGACAAAGGAGCCCAGGAAGGATAGGCCCATTCTTTGTAGAAGGTACGTCAAGAAGGATTGCCTTGTCCTTACCCCCAATGGGACAACATCCTTGGATAGAGCTCAGTTTTGTGAGTATACTCCCACTGATTTCCATAATGGATATTGCCTTCCTCCTTTACTCCATGGATAATGACACTCATAAGTGGGTGTGTTGTGGGGGGTATATACACTGGTTTAATTTTTGAGCCTTTGGCCTTGACCTTTTATTTCTATTGAAGAGGGTTGGGGGTGTATGTGAGTGTTCACAGACAGAACATAAGCAGTAAAAAACGTTATTAAAATTATCTTAAATAATTTTCTTAAAATTCATTCTAAAATATTTCCCAATGTGTATTTTCTAGTATACACTTTTACTTGTTTTTATTTGGGGATGTTTTTACTATTACTCTTGGTGAGTTAATATTTTCCTCTATGTTTACACCACAAACTACATACACATCAGTGTGTATGTAGTTTATATCTTTATATGAATTGCATGTATGGTGCACGTGAGCATTTATGTATATACATATGTTGTATTTGGGAGTATAGGATGTTTGTGATTATGTTTTGTGTATGTATGAATATTTGATGTGTGTATATACAGTATATATCTTCTGTTTCTCTCTCTCTCTCTCTCTCTCTCTATATATATATATATATATATATATATATATATATATATGTATAAATGTGTTTCTGTGAGTTTGTGTTTGGCTACAGTATGTGTGTACATCTGGAGTGTGGGTGAGTGTCTTAGTCAGCATTCTCACTGCTATAATCCAAGGACCTGATCACATAACTAAGAGGGAGAAGATTCATTTGCTCATAGTTTCCTTGGGAATTTGGGGATTCAATCCATGTGAGAACACGGTAGTGGTGGGAACCAGAGAGAGGGAGAGCACAAGGCTACACTCTCACATCATGGAGGCCAGAAGCAAAAGAGAAAAGGAAGCAAGCAAGGGGAGTCAGGGACACAAGCACAATCCCTAAGGCCAGACTTCCAAGGACCCACCTCTCCTAGCCACACCCCACCAGCCCAGGCCACCACACAGATAAATCCATTCCAGTGGATTTATTCCCTGCTGCAATTACAGCCAAGCCCCACTTCCAACATTGTTGTTTCCAAACCATTACAGTGAATGTACGTGTATGGTATTTGTGGCATATATGGGGTTGTCTGTGTTCACATTTGTGTGTCTATATACAATGTTTAGTGGAGTGTGGTTTTTATGTGGAAATTGAATGTATATGCGTATAAAGATGAACACGCTGAATTTCTTCATCATGTTTTACCTAATAAAAAGACATATTAAGAATATAGGATGGGATCATCCTCTTTCATATTAAAAAAAAATCTATTGGAAGTAGGCTTTGAATATTTGTTTTCATACACAAAGCAGTTATTCTAGCTTTTAGCCAAAGGCAACCATCTTTAACTTTTGGGAAAATGTCCAAAATAATCCTTTCTAAAAGCTATTTAAAATTGGAAAGGACATGCCATTTTTAGGTGTCCAAGGGGATGGCAGGAGATGGTTGGTGGTGTGTTATTTTAGAGGGAGAAAAGAACTATTAAAATGTTTCTGACTGTAGCAACAATAAAATACTAATGAACCAAAGGAACAGATGGAAATTGAAAAGCATGTGCAATGTCAAAACCCAAAATACAGTTATTTGTTAAATTACAGAGTTTTTCCCCTGAGAGAGGAGCTGCAGTTTGCTGATAACTCAACGACAACCAGGATTATTACAATAACATAGCAATGCCATTTTCTGCTTGAAACCTGCAAGAACTAATTAATTATATAGCTTGGATTACTAGCTTAGAACCAAGCTTTGCTGTCTGATTTCCAAAGACTGAGCTTTGTAAATTGTCAGAAGAACAGCCATTTTCCTAATTGTCTGCTGACTATTGTTGATAGTTACAAAGACTATACTGAATTGCCTGAAGGGAAAATGCCCCATGATAAATTCTGTTTTCTGTTTTGACCATTTGGAAAGAATCTTTCCCCACAGCTTTTTAAATTCTGGAGCCACCCAGACTTCCTTAGTGAACAGAAATGTGTCGTGTGGAGTTGCAGCTCTAAATATAATGCACGCATCAGGAGGGTGAGTGGCTTCTAAGAAGTTTCATAATAGTACTGGCTGGGCTAACGGAGCTAGACAGGTGATGGAAAAAATTACATTGTTCTGTCTACTCTACATAAAAGTATCCAGTCTGCTTCTTAATAAGGATGTGAGATTTTAGAAACCTCCTGAGTACAGGCAAATAGGAAATGATGTTTTGTCTATTATAAAATAAAAGAATCATTTTTCCCCTAGAAGCAGTTGGGAATAGAAACCAAACTGAATCCTGGAGGCCAAGGGAAAGTAGTGAAGAAGCAAATGCTGGCCTAGAGTCTCCCACCACCTTGCATCCATTTCCCTTCCAGCACCTGTTGTTTTCTTGCTACCAAAGCAAACCACTCTACCTGCTGGCGGGAGAGTAAACGCCTACAGCCACTCTGGAGAGCAACGTGTCAGTACCTCCTAAAATTGTAAATCATGCACACCCTACGGCCCAGCAAATGAACTTCTCAGTGTCTTACCCAGAGAAATACACATCCATTCACACCAGGGAGAAGGACTAGGTAGCCAATACCACATTGTTAGTAATAGTGAAGAGTTGAACAGGACCTATTTAGTTACCAACCATGGAAGATCTGAATAATGTAGAAGTGTATTTAGGTTACTGAATTAGTTGCAACACTTTTTAAGGTGGATTTATATTAGTAACACCAGAAGACTTCCAAACTACAGGGCTGAATAAAAGTAAGTAGCAAAACAACGCGTGGATAGAATACAGCATTTTTAAAAAGAGAACCTGTATACAGATATAAAACAACAGTATGTTTTTATAAATATGAATATAAGTACACAGTGGATGGTCTGGAATTTGTTCCACTGGGTAATAAAAACAATTATTCTCTGAGATGGAGGTGTGTGGGGAGGAGTTAGTCAGGATGGATCTATACTTACCTCATTAGGTATATAATTATATGAAGATAATAAAAAATACTGGCTTGATTGAATTGCTGTGAGGATTAAATGAGCTAATAAAAAACAAATAACACATATGTACTACTTACTCAGAGCCCAGAAATGCTCTAAGTGCTTTACCAATCTTACCTCATTTAGTCTGAAGGAGGTTGAATTATTATATCCATTTTGCAGGTCAAGAAGCAGGTATGGGTATAGTGAAGTTAAGGTAACTTGCCAATACCCTCATATTTCACTGTAGTAAATCCAGAGGGCCTGGGACAATGACAGTATTCACAGGGAAGCTGTTAAAAAAAGTGAAGCTGGGTATTATAATTAAGTACTGTAATCCCAGTACTTAAGAGAATGAGATAGGAAGATTGCAGGTTTGAGGCCAGCCTCAGCAACCTAGACTCTCAGCAACTTAGTGAGACCCTGTTTCAAAATAAGAAATAAAGAGGGCTGGGGTGTAGCTCCAAGATAGAACATTCATAGGCCCCTGGGTCGAATCCTCAGCACAAAAAGAATGTGAAGTTTTGAAATTCTGAATATTTTCTGAAGTCCATGCACCTTTGAAAGGAAATAAATTTGGATCCATGCTTCAGCAGGAACAAGACTCAGAGACCTGAACTTTGATAGCATATTGCTCTGGTAACTAATTAAAAAGAAAAATGGGCAGTCTTCCAGTTAATCAAACATAAAATTTGAGGGTGAGTTTGACTCCTCCTTTCCCTAGGGACGGATTCAAAATCTCAATACTTTATCCTGTGTGGCTTCATTGTGGAGAAAGTATGATTAACTTTAGGTTTGTCTATGTGAATTGTTTTGTAAAATAGGATTTATTTATGATTTCAGCAAAGACTTAAAATGTGCTTGTGTAGTTGGGTGTGTTGTCTTGCACTGTGCCATTGCTGTGGACAGAAATTGATTCTGAGTATCCACTGGCCCTCCCTAATGAGACTAGTGGAAAAGACGTGAACTTGACCTGAAACCTATCTCCAAGTCCTGCTGAATTCAAATTCTAACCACCTGGAAGATTCATTAATGAGAACAATTCATTAGTGAGTAACTATAAGCCACTGCAGCTTTGATGGCTTGTGGTTTTTATTGTTGTTATAGTACCGTGATGGCTTTGCTGCATTCTTTTTTCAGTTGTTATGAAAGGGCATCCTTTCCCTTGTCCCAAACTAGACATTTTAATTCTTCATGGAGATAATAGGAGAAAAGAACATTGGTTTTTCTGTGTTCCAAACTCCTGTTTTAACCGCTTCACTGATCAATGCTGATGATTGAGTAAATCATTGTTAAGATTAGTTCTGCTACTTTCATTCCCCTGCTCCAAAGTCTCCAATGGTTTCTTCTGTGAGACAATGTTTTCAAATTGCTCTACACCTAATAGATATATGCCCAAATATACATTGATACATTTTCCCATGCAGCTTCCTCTGCTTAGAATGTTCCCCTAGCATCCCACTATTCTCTTATCCTCTTACACGCATGTCTAAATTTGACTAATTTAGATATGCATGTATACCTCCTCTTGAGACCTCACCTCTTTAACAACCAATGTACCTCTTCCCTAAGCATATATGCACACACCGAACAACCACAATCATACCTAGGTCTCCTGAGATAATCATACTCTTTTTTAAGCTCTCAAAAGCTCTTCATCCATCTGCCTAACTATGTAACTCTCCTAATTATTTGCCCCCAAAGAAAGTCACAGATCTATGGGTTTGTGACTATCAGCTAAGATTTGGTTACACAACAGATATAAATTAATCCCTAAATCTCTGAATCTATTCTACAATACAAGAATTCTGTTGCACATTTAAAACGTGGTATTTTCAAGCCGGGCGTGGTGGCCCACGCTTGTAATCCCAGCATTTGGGAGGCTGAGACTGGAGGATCTGAGTTAGCGGCCAGCCTCAGCTACCTAGTGAGGCACTCCGCACACAACTTAGTGAGACCCTGTTTCAAAATAAAGAATAAAAAATAGGGCTGGGGGTATAGCTCGGAGGTAGAATGCCCCTGAATTCAATCTCCAGTACTGCAAAAAAAAAAAAAGTGGTATTTTCAGAGCACAGCATGGATTTATTTCATACTCATGTCATAGGAGGTTCTACTCCACATGGTCACTCAGAGACCCAGGCTGGAAAAGCTTAACCTCAGCCCTTGTTTTCACACTTTCACAGTGAATAACTGGTGAAGCTGGAATTTGAAGTAGACAAGTGATTTCTAAATCCATTTTTTAATCTCAATTTTATATGCTTCTCTAATAAAACACATTTGAATCAGGATATAGTAAAGAAACTATCACATAATGAGCAATATGCAGTTATCATTTCTTACTTAATTCTTTTTATTGCTGCTAGGAGAGAAATATTACTCTATTCATTTAGCCTTAAGAGAATAAGAGTTCCTCAAGGTGAAGTCACATAGCAAAATAATATCCAGAAACAGGAGGCCAATCCAAGACTGTTTCACATGTTCCCAATACACCACTTAGGACCTAGGATGTAAGTATTAGAACAAAAGTCATTCTAAAAATCAAGGGAGATACTAGAATGCCAACATGGAGTGAGGTAGTAAGGGAACATTCTCCACCAAAACACATCTATTCTAAGAATTTGTCCTTTGAAATCATAAAGAATTAAAAGTAAAGGAGTTTTATTTTAATTACCCAGTCTGATATATTAACATCAAGTAACAAGAATTCACACTTGACCTTCATTATTAATGGATAATGTATTTGCAATTTCACCTATGACTTACGCTGAATTAATAACCTCAAAGTCAACATTCATGAACTTTCACAAAAATGTAAAGAAGGACAAAATCTTTGAGTTGCCAGATGTGCACGTTGCCAGCTGAAGTCTAATGAGGCAACACTCTGTCTTCTTGTTTCAGGTGTAGACGCATATCTTTTTTACAGTCTATTTAGTACCACATTTTTTCATATCTTTCTGAGGTTTTCTGGTGATTTTGCTATTTAAAATGGCCCCAACCATAGACCTGAAGGGTTGTCTAGTGCCCCTAAGTCCAAGAATAAATGCATCTTATAGATAAAATACATGTGCTAGATAAGTTTAATTCAGGCATGAGTTACAGGGCTATTGGCTGTGTGTTTGATGTTAATAAATTAATAATAAGGTACATCTAGGGAAAGTGGGAGGAAATTCTCCACTCTGTACATGAAACTGTTTCAGAAAGTGCTAAAGTAACAGCTATAAAGTGTGATTAAGTTATATGAAAGGTGGAAAAGAAGTTAAATTTGTGCCTTCATAAGATGACAACTGATTTTTAAAAATGCCTGGTAGAAAGCATTGTTGTAAGGCTGAAAGACAAAGAAATTTATGATGATGTTATCCAGGACCAGATGACTTGCATATTTCAAAAAGTGATATGGCATAAAAAATTAAATTTTCAGGTTCTACAGGTAAAGAGGCTACAAAAGATTTTTTAAAAAAAAATACTAAGTATTATTACAGGAAGCAGCTTATATAGATGGCTTTGATTGATGATGAGACTGGTTTGTTTAACAAGAATGTTGTCAAGTGAGCCAATATTATACAAATGGCATTTTGTTTGGTCAAAATGGTGTGACTGGAGACTCAGGAACCTAACCCTGCATTTCTTCTAGGAGCTCAATAATAGCTAATTCTGTGTTAGTGGTGACTTTACACAACATGTAAATTCTTGTAATAATGAGAACCAGCTGTATTGTGGGTTTGTGCACACACACACACACACACATACACACACATATGCACATGAGTGTGTGTGAACACCTTTCCCCAGTTTCTCCAGGTAAATTTAATATTTTCTGGTCATATTCTCCCATTGCACATGTTACTTATGTAACATTTTCACAAAGTATTTTAATCCCTGGTCATTTTCAAATGATTTCTTTTTAAATCAGCTAATGTTCTTTTTTAAATTACATGTTCCTTTTTAAACCTTGGCTTCTTTGATAAAAATGGAAAGTGATTTTGCATTGATTGTATCCCTATATGAATTATGATTAGAGAAGATGCATGGAACCAGGGCGGGTGCTAAAAAAAAATGTGCTATTCCTTAAATAAGAAACTGGGTTTTTCCAACTTCTGCAAAAATCCCACAGAGCTCCTTGTCAATGAGATCATTTACAATTATATGACCTCTGCTTTGGCATTGCATTGTATGTGTGTTATTAACAAAAAATCTGATAAGTAGTTCTCTTATTTATATATATCTTATTCTCTCCTAAGAACCTAAGAATTACTTTTTAACTTGCCATGGAATATAAAAGATTGAAGAGCAATAAAAACAAAAATAGTTTCTACTTCACCTCCATACACGTTTCCCATCTTCAGGCAACTTTTATTGCAGTTTAAAAGTCTGTGCAATAATCTAATTGGTCTACTTGATGGCAAATCATAGGACAAACAAGAAGATGAATCTATCTTGGCAAACATACTATAAAAATCTTTTAAATATGCTTGCACAAAAGATATAAATGTTATGTACCTGGATGAGAAGAAAACAAGGAAAGAAAGCATCTTTTTGCAGAGATGCTGGATACTCTGGATAGTAATTGGAATAGGACTACCACAACAGGGTAGGTATCCTGATGTGCTAAGTGGAGGAGGGTGGATGTGCCTTCTGAAATGAAAGTAAAAATTTCATATGTATGAGTGTCACACAACACACTTCCAGCTATTTGCAAAGAGACTGAAAGAATCAAGATTCTAGGATCTTGAGACCTTGGAGTACATGTATATACTATAACCATACAGCATCCACTATCAGGGCTTCATTTGTCTTCCAGCATTACATAGCTAGTGCTTGACTTCCAACTCCAAGATTTGGTTTTGTTTCTGAGAAATTCTCAAATCTCCAGAGCCAAATCTCCAGATGCAAGTGCACCAAGCCAGAAATCCTGGGGAATGAGGAATGCCCCCTCCCAGGAATCCTCAACCAATGAATGATGCCTCCCACATAGTTGTTCAAGTGGCCAATCTCTGAGGTGTGTTCCACACTGGTTTTAGCATTTCCCAGGGTATAGACATACCATATTTTCTTCATCCAGTCACCTGTAAATGGAGACCTGATTTCATTCCATAATTTGACTGTTGTGAATTGTGCTACTATAAACATGAGTATGCATGTATCACTATAGTATTCTATCTCCATAGTGGTTGTACAGATTTACAGTTCCATTAACAGTTTATAAGAGTTTCTATTTTCCCACATCCTCATCAGCATTTATTATTGTTTTATTGATGATTGCTGTTCTAACTTGAGTTAGAATGTGTTTTAGCTCCACTCATGGGCCACCCCTGTTAGGAGTCTGTGGGTACAGATATGTGCTTTAGGGTTAAATCATTTCTGTCTCTTTTTTTTGCCGTATTTAATTTTTATTTGGAAACAGGGTGTCACTAAGTCTCTGAGAGCCTTGCTAAGTTGCTGAGGCGTCTGAACCTGCAATCCTCCTCAATACCGGGATCTCAGCCTCCAAAATACTGGAATTACAGGCATGTGCCATGTGTCACCATGCACAGCTCATTTATGCCTTTTTTTTTTCAGTACCAGGGATTGAACCCAGGGGTGTTCTACCTCCAAGCTACACCTCCAGCACTATTTTTTCTTCTTGATTTTGAAACAGGGTCTCACAAAGTTGCAGAGGGCCTCACTAAGTAGCTGAGGCTGGCTGCAAACCCAGGTCCTCCCATCTCAGCCTCCCAAGTACTAGGATTACAATTGTGTGCCACCACTCCCGGCTTCCATTTATGCCTTCTTTAAGTTTAATTCTTCCTGGGAGGGTGATAATATGTTTTTTTTATAAATCATTATTACTTTAACATGAGTTAAGTTTCAACAAGGACAGAGAGTCTGTTATCCTAAGTCCTTACTCTCCTAGAAACTACAGATGTGGAAATACTCTCAGTGCACTAGAGAAACATCAGACTCTTTGTTATGATATTTGGGTTCACTGTGCTCTTTCTCTTTATGAAACTAAAAGTTCATCCCATCCTTTAAATTCCCCAGACAGATAGTAACAGACTGGTTTTCTTCTTACAGAATTTTCATCCTTCTTATATAGATGGTGCTTGTTTTCATGGAAAGAGCAAGCATTTTTAGTCAGACAATTGTATGTTCAAAGATGGACTGTCATGAACTACTAATAGATGACAGTTTTGGGTCTTGAACTCTGAATCTAAAGTCCCAAGCATAAATGAGAATAACCCAGACCACTTCACAAGTTGCTATAAGGATTAAATGTTGATATCTGTGAGTGTTCCCAGCATACTATGAGTATGCAGTCACTTTTCTTTTCTTGCTATAAATGCAAGTCTACACTTTCATCATATTCTTCTCTCTCTCTCTCTCTCTCTCTCTCTCTCTCTCTCTCTCTCTCATTTTGCAAAACTAATATATGAGACAGGATTAGAAATAGCTAGTGATAGCAGTGTACTTATCAGGGGCAAAGCTTCCCCATCCTTGTCCCTTGTCCTCTATGCTGGTCTTAACCATTGTTTACTTTTGTGTTGTATCTGCCCATTCACAATCTGCCAGACTCCATTGCAAAAATCCTCCTTCAGTCCTGCCCAACATGATCATTTTATCCTTCCTTGTTCCACTATCAATTCACCCTATTTATTTTTGATGTCAATTAAAAACTTATCTTTCCCTCCCCAGTCTATGTGTCCCAAGTTCAATCTGCTACTGCTATAATTTTTCTTAGCATCTGGTTATTTAACTTACTGCATGCCAAGGGGGATACAGATGTGCAGCAGATGCCGGGTTAAGTGGGAGGAATGTTGTGCCAAATGGAAAACATATTCAGGTTGTCATAAGCATGGTAGGTTATTGTCTTTCTCCAGATGTCTTGCCCTGGAATTTGATGAAAGTTAAGATTTTTGAGTATATTATTAAAACATAACATACAATCATAAAAAGATATAGACATCACAAATGTATGGTCTAATAAATTTTCAAAAACTGAGCACACCTGTGTATCCAGTTTCCAGAGAACCAATAAGAGCTCCACTTACCCATAAATTCCATCTCCCCAAAGATAACCACTATTCTCACTTTTAACAAAATAAATTTATTTTTGAATTTTGTATGAATGAAATTATGTATGGTGTACTCTACCTGCCTCCATTCAATATGTTTTTAAGATATATTCATACTGCTGATTGATGTAGTGGTTCATGTTTTTTCATTCCTGAATATTGTTCCACCTTATAAATATGCCACAATTCACTTATTTCTTCTGTTGTTAATGAACATATGGGATATTTTCAGAGTCAGGGTCTTAGGAAAAGCTCTGTTATGAAAATTCTTGTATATGTTTTTTGTTACAAATGTGTGTTCTCTTGGGTACCTCCCTAGAAGTAGAATTGTTAAGTCATGGGGTATCATGCAATCAACTTCAGTAAACTATCAGTTTCCAAATTGATTGGACCACTTTATATTCTACCTATCATATGATCAGATTTCTCATTACTTCATGTATTCGGAAGTACTTGATATTGTCCCTGGGGTTTGGTTTTCAATTTGTTTTATTTTGTTTGTTTTTGGCATCATAGTGAGTGCATAGTTGTGTTTCATTATTATTTTAGTTTGCACTTTCCAAATAATGAATGAAATTGAATACCTCCTTCACATATTTATCAGTCATTTAGGTATCCATGTTCATACATCTAAAACTTTCTGTTATAGTTTTTTTCATATTGATTCCAAGGTTTAGGATTTTATATAAATTAGATAAAGTTGAAGAGTTTGCCACAATTTTTTTCAATAACCATAGATCTCTCCAATAATCACTAGTGGCATCTCAGGTTGTCAAAATTTCTCCAAACAACTTTATTTTATTCACAAGCTGTACCTTACAGAATTTTTAGAAGAAATGTATAGAGATTCAGGAACCTAGTTTTGGTTATTTTACTAAAGAGCTCTATAACATGAGCAGGTACTTTTCCCTTCTTTGATCTTATTATTTCCTCCAGGAAAATGAAAAGATTGAACCTGAGATTGTCCAATTCTACTAAAAACTAGTAGGTATGTGACTTGGAGAGGTGAGGAACAAGATAAAAGCAATACTATGAAACTTAACTCTTACAAACTTGGTGACCCATGCTCTAAAATGGAGAATACTCTAACTTCAGTTTCACATTTTTCCATGTTCTTGCATGCCTTAAATTTTACCTCCATTGTAAATTCCCACATTTAAGGAAGAGAGATTTTTGTATCAATAGGTTTTATTTACCTTCTCTCCAGAAGCTTTTGTTTTATGGCTAACAGTACCTGGATCAGAACTCACCAAAAACAAATGAATAAACAAAATCACACACACAAAAAAACCCTCACACATTTCTTTATGGTAGTGTGTGTGTGTGTGTGTGTGTGTGTGTGTGTGTGTGTTTAAAGACACTATGACACTTAGATTAGCTCTTGAAGACACTTATTATCTTCTGTGGCCCAACCATGGACCCACTCCCAAGATCAGCCTATTGTGAATTCTTTATATATACTTTTGCATTTATAAACACATTCTTTTTAAGTTCTCAAAGGTAAAGAGAGTGCCATTTGCATACAATCTCTACATTTCCTTTCTCTCTCCCTCACTAGTCACTTAGCATCAGCTACCTGATAGTGAACTATATTGTGGCTTCTCCTTAACAGGAAACATTTAGAAAATAATTATTTAAAAATTTTTCACAACTTCAGTGAAATGAAAGGCTTCATACAACAAAATGAAAAATGCCTTAATCATAAAAGAAATGATTAATCAATTAGATAACATTAAAGTGAAGGGCTTATATTCATCAAGGGACATCATAAAAGAATGAAAGGCAACTTTCAGAGTGGGAAAAGACATTTGGAACCTGTATAACAAAGGGTTTGGATCCAGATTATGTTTTTACAAGTCCTATAAATCAATGAGAAAAAGACAGGTAATTCAACAACAACAACAACAAAAATGGGCAGTAACTTTGAACAAACACTAAAAAGAAATAGGATAAATAAGCATATAAGCAGGTGCAAATTGATTAGTAATCAGGAAAATGCACATTAACACTTCAATGAGACACCAGCATGTGAACATGAGATTTAGTATTTAGATATATAACAATATTGAATGTTGAAGAAGGCAGAGAACAATATAAATTCTCATATGTTGCTAGCCAGAATGTGAGAATATTTACTTAAAAAATATATGTATATATGTATCATGTAACTCCATTATTGCTTAATTATGGAGTCCTTGTGTATATAATCAAGTACATAATCTCCAGAATTGCATACGTATGTGCATCAAGATATGTGTCTTTGTTTATAGGTACAACATTCTCAAGAGCAAAAAGCTAAAAACAACCTAAATGACCATCAATGATATGAAGTATGGGCAAATTACTACTTAGTCCTATAGAAAGATACCATATGTAATGTCAATAAATGACTACAGTTATGCAGAACAAGATCTTCAAAACATGATGCTGAGTAAAGAAATCAAATGCAAAAGAATACATACCATTTGATTCCATTTACCAAAAGTTCAAAAATAGACCAAACTAATTTGTATTATTTTGTAATAGACCAAACTAATTTGTATTATTTTGTAATTATTAAAATGTAAAGAAAATATATAAATGACCACCTAAGTATTAGAATAGTGGGAACCCCTAAGGAAAGAAAAAAAAAGGAGAAAGTAGTATGTATACAGTTTCTGGGTTGCTGATAGCATTCTGATTCTTGACATGATGGTAACTCATAGGCATAACCTCAACAAAAGATTCTTACACTGTATAGTAAGACTTAGGAAGTTTTATGTATGTTTTATTTTACAATTTTTTAAAAATCTGTGTCACTTCTGACACATAGTAATTTCTCCATAAATATCACTTACCATAAATATATAAGAACACATTTATATTTATTGTGCTTTGTACTTTATAAATTTTTTCATTAAAATTTTCTCATTTCAACCAAAGCTGTTATTATTTTTATTTTAGAGATGAGAAAACTAAGGCTTAGTCATTCTTCAACACAAATAGGCACAGTGTAACCACAGCCCTCCTCATCTACTTTAAAATTCCATCCCCATTTTATATAATCTCACTTGCTAAGTTGAATGAGGCAAGAACCTGATGATCCAAACTATAACTGATGTTATTTAGCTCTGAGATTTGAGTCAAGTGTCTTGATGTATGGGTGTACTTTAGTTTTCCCATGTGTTAAATGGGAATGAAGGCTCCATATCTGCCACAGAAATAGAAATGAAAGAAACAAACCCAAGCTGAAGTGCATAAAATGTCAAACATACTCAATACATTATATTTTGATGTGCTTTAACCTATACTTCAAACCTGGGCTGGTTTTAACAGTCACTGCTAAACCAGCATTGGTATTAGTGGTATCTCATGCTCCTCAATGCTCCCACCCACATACCAAAAGAAATAAAGAATAAAGATATGAATCTCATTGGGGGACTTGGGCATTGAATCCAATCATAAACAAGCCTCATAGGACCAACAAACCAAGTGTAACAGGAAGTAGAAGAAAACATACATCTTTTCCTCACAGAAAGTTAATACAAAACATTTTTTTCATCACCATCAGTCTGAGAAAGGTTAAAGTGCACAGACTGGGAAATTAAGCTTATTCTCAGCTGGCTTTAGCCAAAAACAATTTCTAGGACAATCTCATATGTCTTCTGACAGAAGGGCATCCATTGGGAAGATTGCATCTGTTATCAAAGAAAGCAATGAACTTTCCATTTACATTGGACATTTAAAATCTGATGTGAGAAAATGTACACTTATCTAGTCTTTTAAAAAGAAAAAGGAAACCCTATAAATCTGTCTATTATACCTGCTGAGAATCTAAAGTGAGGTCAAGACAAAAGCAGATTATTTTTGATAGTGTTAATAAGAGTTTATTGCAAGCCCTGCAAGCCAGATCTCCCTCTGTGGATTTCTGAATGGCTTTGGGAACGAGGCTATTCTTAGAGTAATGAGAAAGGGCCTTATCTTACACCATAGGAAATTCCAAGATCCCCACGGCTTCAAAAGTCTTACTGATGTACTTTAGTAGAACTAAAAGCCAGGGTGATTATCATCCCAAATGCCTGTCCAATGCAAGGATACAGGAGAAACCCAAAGAGATGCAGACACACATATCCCAACATGGTATATTAATAACAGCACCCCAAAGTACCCTTGTGTAACTATGTCTGTTCCTATAACTTAATATCTAAAGCCTGTTATCAATATTAAAATTAGTGTGAGTTATTGGTTGCAAGCCTCAGAAAATGACTCTGACTAATTTAAATAATGGAGAATATATTAGAAAAATATCGGGTCCTCAGAGAATTAACAGGAGATTGGGTTTTAGAGGATGTAGGAAGCCTAAGAGTGACAGAGAACAGGAAGCAAGAGGCACAGGAAGTCTCCGGCCTGTGAAACCCTAGTCAGGGTATTACCTTTATCATGTATGACCTATAGTCACTGTGTTCTTGGGTGCTAGGAAAGAGCATCTGATTGGCTAACCTTGGATCATAGGCAAGAGATGGAATACGTTCCTACTCAGCTTCAACAGTGGACACGAGATACCTGAAATTCCTCTTTCACTAAGGCTACACATGACATTTTACTGAATATTCCCACAAACTTCTACTTGGTGTCTGATTAAAATCCTCTAATAAAAATTCATTAAAGTGACATAATTTTGTTTTCTTGACTGAGTAAAATTTCATTGTGTGTATATGCACATTTTCAGCATCCATTCATCTATTGATGAACATGTAGATTGGTTCTGCAATTTGGCTATTGTGAATTGTGTGCATTTCAGTTCCCAGGCCCATATTCTTCACTAATGATAAAGGTGTTTCATTTTCACTCTTAATGACAGCCTTGATAGCAGAGCATGGATATTCATAAGGAGTTCAACAGCTGGTTGTCCTATAGTTATTTTCCTTCCATTGCCAGTGAGTGGAAC
>PVLC010036693.1:0-15656 GCA_004027655.1 Graphiurus murinus | reverse complement strand
AAAAAAAAAAAAAAAAAAAAAAAAAAAAAAAAAAAAAAAAAAAAAAAAAAAAAAAAAGTAGTAAAGAAGTTTCCTGAGGATGAAAAGAGGGTTGTAAGTGGTAACTTTGTGAATAGATGTGGTTAGAGAGACACTTTCACTGCATTCCCTTTCTCAGAATATTTTATTATAACTTCTGGTGCTATAAAATCTTTTTATATGCATAGAGCCCACATTATCAATATTGTATTTATTCCTTTTGGACTTTGAATCATACAAATAAATGCTTTTTGCTTTTGTCATT
The DNA here is from genome assembly GCA_004027655.1 of Graphiurus murinus. Lineage (NCBI taxonomy): Eukaryota > Metazoa > Chordata > Mammalia > Rodentia > Gliridae > Graphiurus > Graphiurus murinus. The sequence continues at coordinate 15,373 of PVLC010036693.1, read as the reverse complement.
TTAATCACTTGTATAATTTTTATAAGTAAATATTATATTCATTTATAGTTTATTATGATGCTTATTCTAAGAAATAACTGTTACCCAGTTGCTCCAACACCACTTATTGAATACATTTTCATTTCCCTATTTATTGATTAAAGATGCATTCTAGCTCACAAATTAAATTCTCTCAATGTATTTAAACTCTATATTCATTATATTAGTTTGTTAATGTATCTCCTCCCATGTTTCAATTATTCAGATTTATGCTTTAAAATTGATAGGCTCAATATTCTCTCATTATTCTCATTTTGGTTTTGTATCTTAAAAAAGCTATTTTAAAAAAGTAAGTCTTTGATAGATTTCCTACTTTAAAAATGTTGGTGTTTAAGCTGGGAATGGCGATGCATTTCTGCAGTCCCAGGTATCTTGGAGACTGAGCAGGAGGACCACTAGAGCCTACAAGTTCAAGCCCAGGCTGGTGACATTGTAAAACTCCATCTCAAAACAATAAAATAAAAGTGTTTCAATTGATATTTCAATTGAGATTATCCTAACCTTCTGAACTTATTTTAAAGAATCAATACCTTTTATGATGTTGAGTCTTCCTCTACCCAAACCTTATCATGTTTTTCTTCTTTCTCAACTCTCTTTTTTATATTTCAGTAGCATGCTTGTTTCCTTCACATAGGTCCCGCACATTTCTTATAAACTATATTCCTAGGTATTTTAAACTTTTTACTACTCTTAAAAATGATTCATAATTCACACCTTTAAACTGGTGGTTGTTTTTATATGTGAAAGAGAACAATTTATGATTTTTTGTACCCTTGTACATTACTGAATATTCTTATTATTTATAGTAGCCTTACAGTTGGTTCTCTTGAATTTTTTCAGGTGCACAGTCATATTGCCTGAAAACTGTGATAATTCAATATATTCTTTTTTTAATTTTTGTGTCTCTAATTTCTTTTTTTTCTCATCTAATCACAATGATTAATTTTTTTTTCTGTAGTGGGGATTGAACCCAGGCACATTTTACCTCTGAACTATACTCCCCGCCCTTTGTTAAATTAATTAATTAATTTGCAACTTAGAAAGACTCTATATGAAAATACAAGTTAATTAATTTTGCTGAGGCTTGTGCCACCATACCTGGCTCTAATCACAATGGTTAATTTAATAAACTCCTTTAAAAAAAATCTGAAAATACTAGCTAATGAAGTGAAGGCTACTGTAAAAGATCTGGGTGAATTTTTTTTTTCTTTTTCTTTTCTTTTTTTGGTACTGGGGATTGAACCTAGAGGCATTCTATCCTTGAGCTACATCCCCAGCCCTTTTCCTTATTTTATTTTATTTTGAAACAGGGTCTGGCTAAGTTGCTAAGGATCTTTCTAAATTGCTGAGGCTGGTTTAGAACCTGTGATCCTCCTGTCTCAGCCTTCCAAGTACTGAGATTACAGGAGTGTGCAACCACTCCTGGCTGAAATTTTTAAACTATTTATGCATTCATTATTTTAAATAGGTCTTTTGGTTATAGTCACTTGACCCATTAGAGATTTTTCCTTAGGAACTATTTCCAAGAAATGAAAAGTGATTTCACTGGTTTTTAGAACCAGTGGAGCTTTCCTTGACTACCACTTTACAGATGGCCATGATCCATGCAGAGTACTTCAAGGAGATTCACAGACAAAATCGACATGTTAGCAACTCACCACTCCATCTCTCTTTTCCACAAGCTATGTTTATTGGAAATAACTGAAGTAAAATCCCATCTCTCATCCCTCACAAAGTTTAATATTTGAATATATCTATGATGATATTAAGAATGATTTTCCTCATCAGTAGTAGCAAAATGGTCTGGTATGTTGTTGTGATGGATGTCTATATTTATATCTGTATCTAAAAATTTGGTAGTCATTTTTGGACTGAGTTTGATTCTAATGTGAAGGCAAAAATATTTGATAACTAAATAGAATGGGTATCAACCAAACTAGCAGTCCCTAAATTTAAGGATTATGTATTCAGGTAGAAAAATATTAGTGAATACTTTTTGAAAATCCAAGGCTGGAATTGCCATTTCTAAGACTTGATTTCCACAATGACAATTTACAATTCTTATTGATAGCAACTTTAACACATTTGACACAGATAAAAGAGTTCATTATAGAAGGAAAGACATGGTCATGATAATTAAGGAAATGCCCACGGACTACCCAAGTTAAGCAGGGTACAGTATCCTCAGCCTCCAGGGGCATGAAGGCTCTCCTCTAGTTTGAGGAGCACAACCTCTAAAAGGGTTGATTTGTTTTGAACTTCTTGTAGCTAATATATGGACAAAAACAGATCAGTAAACTTGCCAGGAAATAAGAAAACAAGCTCGATAAAGCTTCCCAATTGTGAATTCTCACATGCTAGTTTAATCTGGTGTCTTTTGTAGCTTGAGGAAGGAGATGTTGTTGCCAGCCATAAAAGGTGATGAAAGTTTATTCCTTATTCTAAGATGCCACATTTAGCCAAACTAACACTAACTTACAGATCTGTAGGAAACAAGCAGGACAGAGCATTCATTCAATCATGAAAATCCACTAGTGTGTGGCATTATAGTTTAATAGGATGCATGTTCCTTTCTCATTATGTCTACTGACTCCTTCACACTACAGCCATCCCTCAGTTTTAGAGTTTACATTTTGACCTAGTGGTCAACTAAACTTCCAGTGATGACTAGAGGGTGATTTCTACCAGGTGAAAAATCTTATTTATCTATCCTTTGCTGAGGGTAAAAAATCCTGAATGAGAGCCAAAAGACACATGAACTAGATTATATGTGCTCAGAAGAATTTGTAAATCAAGTGACTGCTGATTTGTAAGAAGGTTCTCTTGAGATGTGTGTATGTGTTTTTTGTGTTTAACTTGTCTGTATCAATACTGTATGGTGCCAGGTTTTATAAATTATCAAATATGTAGTCATTACCTATTGAAAAGACCAAATATTGGCTTGGAGGCATTGGCTGAACTTTGCGATAGTTCTTTTTATAATTAGATTTTTAAACTTAGCCCCACATGCTGCTACTTTTAGCATGGTGCAGAAGGGTCTAGTTAAGTCATGCTGCATGGTTTTCAATTAAACCATAACTTTCACATGTGCATTCTGTTGTGCCCCCCCAACATTAAATAAATGGATAACACCTGAATAAATTCAGAGTCCCAGCGTACACCCATTCTGGGAACTAATTTACCAGTGAAAGGTTTTTCATTTTAGTTCAATCAAGAGTTTTACTGAGTTGGGTAAAGGAGTAGTTACTTCAGCACAATCTCTAAAGCCAGGTAACAGTAAAATACGTACTAGTATTTATGACTGACCCATTTCTCAACCCATTTAAATCTGGAAAGATATGTAATAAATTCAAGTCTAGTTTATACACTTGGACTATTCATATATACAGTGAAGCTCTTTCATAAAGCTTCTTATCAGGGAAAATGTCTTAGGAAGGAAATGGAAAATTATGGGCATGGAGATAGTACAGAAGATTTCCAGCCCCCTCTTTTACATTTATATCTCCTTATTTGTGTTAAAAGACATAGCTACTGACAATGACACTATACATGTGTATAAAATGGTCAGAGACATATATCCTGAGCACTTCTTGGAACACTAAGAGCCTTGTGGCTTCTCCATACTATCCAAGTCATTTTTCTTTGTAAATCTGAACATCAGTGACAATAAATTAGAAGTTTCTCATTTTTGAAACCATTAATGCCTCATTTTGATTAGGTATCTGTTGTGAAACATTGGGCAGTGAAGGTGCTTAGTGAATATTGGTTAGCAATGATGGCTCCCTGGTGAATACAATTAACTATTATGCATGATGTAGATGCTGATAAATAGGATGAAGAAAGTGAATGTCTATGAAAGATCCAGATCTTTAAAGCTGTATTCTGCAAATACTTGCTTTCTGGGACGCTTGTTAAAAATGAAAATTTCTAGCCAAGCATAGTGGCACAAACCTGCAATCCTAGTACTTGGGAGGCTGAGATAGGGGGATCATGGGTTCTAGGCTAGCCTCAACAACTTAGTGAGACCCTCAGCAATCCAATGAGACCCTGTTTCAAAATTTAAAAAAAGGGTTGGGGGTATAGCTCAGAGACAGAATGCCTCTGGATTAAAACTCCAGTTCAAAATAAATAGATAAATAAATAAATAAGATTTCTATCCTATAATTTGCATAAGACTGTGATTTAGAGACTATAGGCATAGGAACCTCTATTTTTAACATCACTTTGGTGATACCTTTGAATCATAATGATGTTCAACAACTATTAATCATTATTTTTTAAAAAGTTTTTCAGCTATTTTTCTTTCTCTTTATTTCTTTTTTCTACTTACTTTTGATATATTTTATTTTTTATTGATTCTTTAGGTGGAAGCACAGGTCATTAATTTTACCTTTTCTTTCTTTCTTTCTTTCTTTCTTTCTTTTTTTTTTTTGTGGGACTGGAGATTGAACCCAAGGGTGTTTTATCCCTGAGCCACCTCCCCCCATCTTAATTTTACTGCTTATTTTGAAACAGGATCTCAGTAAGTCACAAGGGCCTTATGTTGCTGAGGCTGGCCATGAACCTACAATCCTCCTGTCTCAGCCTCACAAGTACTAGGATTACAAGCCTGGGCCACCATACCTGGCTAACTCTTGAATTCTTAAAGTAATATTTCAAATTATAGGATGTTCCTTTTTATTTAGAAGGAAACTCTGCAAAAAAAGTTGATTTTTCAATATTATATTCTGAATTCTTTACTTAAGTGGTCAAAATAATACCAATCTGGTACATGAAGTACTAGACTCTACATATAGAATTTTTTTTAAACATGGAAAAAAGGAAATATTTCCAATGGTAATTGGCTTTTGAGAAAGATCAGAGACTTTTGAATATTAAAAAAAAGTTTTTCTCAGCAAATTTGGTGGTAAATGAACACATAAAACTTTTGAGTCAATTTATTAATGGAAAGGTCCAGAAGAAAAAGATAACACTGAAAAAACCCTTTTACTTCTTTCCCATGAACAGCAAGAGAATGTGTGGAAGGCAGAGTTGGAAAAAATTTACAATTAAGTGCAACATAAAATTATATCATGGTACCATTTTATAAAAGCAAAGGCAAGACCCCATTGGAAGGCGTGGGTTGAAAGAAGTGTTCCTCAAATGAGGGTAGCACTGGACCATACCTGGAATTCAGTTCACTTTTACAAAGAATTGATGCCCTGCAATGCATGCACAGGAGAAAGCAAAATCTCAAAAATAGTCAAAAGAAATCTGGATGCCTTGTCTGATAATGACAAGTTTTGACTTGCAAGTGGGGGAGATGAAATAGGAGACGGGGTGAGGACACCAGCAGGAGCTGGGAGTTGTAACCCAGATCTAAACTGATAGTTCTGCTTGAGTATTTAAAAGGATATTATAAGAAGAGTGAGCAACCTTAGTGCAGTTTGAGAGTAAAACATGAAGACCAAAAGGTGGAAACTGTAGGAAAACTGAAATGTGGAGAAACTTCTGTAAGTCAATAAAAGGCACCCTATAAAGAAATAAGACGATGGTGGGTTAATGAGACCCCATTCATTTTAGAAAAGTATTCAAGGAGAAGTTACATGAGCAATTATCTGGGATGTTGCAGGACAATGTCTCTCAAACTTTACATGGTGTATGGATCATGTGAATATCATGTGAAAGATGCAGATTCTAGTTCAGGTGGTCTGAGAGGACAACCATTATTCTATGTTTTCATCAAAGTTTCCAGGTAAAGCCAACCATGCTGGTCCATAGGCAACACTTTTCATGGCAAGGTTCTAAGGTAGTTTCAGATCTAAGATTCCAGAATACTCCTTGTCCCCATTTTTATTGGTGCAATGTAATCATACATCTTGATGAAGTTCAGGGTGATAGAGGCATACATGCACACAGCACTCAGTGAGCTCTCCTCCAGTTCCTGCCTCATACCTCCCGTCCTCCCCTCCAGTACTTAGCACAGTGATTGGCTTTCATAAGTGTGTCTATGCACATCATGTCCATTGAGGTGTTTCCCTCTTCCCTCCTCTCATCTTCCTTAGTGAAGGCACCTTCTTCACTCATCTAAGGTTTCTCCTCCTTTGTCTGGAGTCCCTACTATGACCCAATTTCTCCCTAGCTTCCACATATTAGGGAGAACATCTGACTTTTCACTTTTTGTGACTTATTAATCTCACTTAGCATAATGATCTCCAGTTCCATTAATTTCCCTGAAAATTACATATTTTTGTTCCTTTTTATAGCTGAGCAAAATTCCCTTGTGTACATATCCCATAGTGTTGTAATTCATTCATTTGTTGGTGGACATCGTGGCTGGTTCCATAGTTTGGCAATTGTGAGTTGTGCAGCTATAAACATAGATATGCATGCATTACTCTGGTAGTTTGGTTTCCATTCTTTTGGATAGATACCCAGAAGTGCTATAGCTGGGTCATATGGTAGGTTCATTCCCATTCTTCTGAGGATTCTCCACACTGTTTTCCAAAGTGTTTACACTAATTTACAATCTCACCAACAGTGTTATTAGAGTTCCTACTTCCCCACATCCTCACCAGCATTTGTTGTTGTTTGTGTTTTTAATGATTGCCATTCTAATTGGGGTTAGGTGAAATCTCAGGCTAGTTGATTTGCATCTCTCTGATTTCTAATGATGTTGAACATTTTTTCATACATTTATTTGCCACTTGTGTTTCTTTTTTTTGTGAAGTGTCTATTTAATCCTTTGCCCATTTTTAATTGGGTTATTTATTTTCTTAGCTGTGATTTTTCTTGAGTTCTCTGTATATCCTAGATATTAGTCCTCTATCAGAAGAGTAGCTGGCAAAAATCTTCTCCCATTCTCGTGTGCTCTCTGTTAAGGTTCTTGATAGTTTACTTTGCTGCACATAAGCTCTTCAGTTTAATGCAATCCCACATACTGATCCTCATTTTAATTTCTTGTGCCTCTGGGGCCTTACTGAGGAAGTTTTCCCAGAATACTTTTACCTTGTTGATTCATCATTTTCTACATGACCATGAAATTATTTCTTTTCTTATCCCATATTTTCTCTTTTGTATCCTGGAAATAAAAAAAAGAAATACTTGGAGGATTAAGTGAATTCGAGCCTGACACATTGTAAATATTCAATACATTTTAACTTATATCACTACCACCATTATTATAAAACTTTTTAAGAAAAGGAATGAAATTCAAAATGCTTTAGCTTTTTCTGATTTTCATCTTTGCTGATGTAGACTGTGTGTATCTTCTCAACTGAACAAGCGTGGTACAGAGTTTACCCTGGTTACTGCCAGACAATGAGATTTTTGTCACTTTAGTTTGTTGACAAATCTCAAGTCCTTAAAACAGTGCTTGGAAGTCCAGTATTGCTGAATAACAGTGTCTCCAGTGAGGAAATAATTTATTAGAGAAATGAATACAAAGCTTAATCCACACTTCACAGTTAATAGACCTGCATTCCTGAGGCACAGAAAAGAAAGTTCCTGGTTAAAACTAAAAGTATAAAGAGTACTCAATATCATTTGATTCACTATCATTTATGACTTAAAAACACATCCAAAAATGTAGAAAATAGTTTATAAAAGAATATAGTTTTTTCTATACCTTCTAATAGGATTTTGTCTTTTTCTTCTGGAACCTAAAAGTTAGGCTGTTAGAGTGATGTAGAGATGTAAAGTAATGAAAATAAATTATAGATCTTTATTGTACTGTCATTTCAACAGGAACAGAAATCTCTGATGACTCCATTATGCAAATAATAATAATGTTGAAAGAACATGAGAATGAATTTCTAGAAACCTGGTTCTGAGTCCTGTTTCTAATTAGCCATGTAAACTAATAGTATCTCTTGATCTCAGAGTTCTAGTCGTTAATTGAAACATGAAATTATATTCAAGTAGTAACTCAATGAAATTTAAGTTGACATCTCTTTTTAGTATCAATTCTAATTTTCCCATCTCCCTTCTTAGTGTGTCCCCACTCTATCAATATTTCAGAATAATAATTTAGAAAAGAGAAATGAGCTGGTTATGGTGATGCATGCCTGTAATCCCAGTACTTGGGAGGCTGAGACAGGAGGATCACAAATTTGAGGATAGCCTTAGCAACATAGTGAGACCCTGTTTCAGAATAAAAAATAAAAAGGGCTAGAGGTATAGCTCAGAGGTATATTGCCTCTGGGTTCAATCCCCAATACCTCTTACACACACACACACACACACACACACACACACATTTCCTACATGCATGAACTTAGGCAAGTTACTTAATATCTCTGCTACTCAAATTATTTGTCTCAGAGGGATCTAAAAATACGAGGATCATAATACACACTTCCAGAAACGTGGAGAAAATTAAATAAAATATATATGCCAAGCACTTAAATTTAGAGCCTGAAATCTAGGTGCTAGACAAATATTTGCTGATGAATGAATAAACTGGGTGATCTGGGGCAAGTTATGCATGAACTTCTGTTGCTTCATCTGTAAAATTAAAAAAAAATATATATGGCTTTACCTCATGGAATTGTTGTTAAAAATAAGTGAAACCATATTCATATTGTGTTTGGATACATGGGCATTATGTATCCTTGAAATCAAGTAAAAATCTAATAAATTGTATTCATTAGCAATATTATTTTTTAATAATTAGAAAACAAATGCCAAAGTACCTGGGACAATGAGTTCAGGAAAAGGGCAGAGCTATGTGGGTGGGAGTCAGAAAGGAAGGCTTGCTTGAAAAGGTTGAGAAGGTACTCTCTGACTTGTGCAATTCTGAGGGGGTCCCCTCTATGTACCCTTATAGCCACTGTTGCCAGATGTCTTGTATCAGACTTAAGTACAAGGTGTCAACAGCGTTTCCTGCAGAATCTAGAAGAGGTACACACACAAAAGGAGAGCCGTGAGCTCCACAATGGGGTCCGTGTTCCCTTGGCAAAGTGCAGCAAAGCATGGAAAATGACTTGGCTTCCATGAACACTGCCCTGCGAAGGTACAACTTTGTTTCCTTCCTATTCACCTGCTTCACTTACAGGATCCCACATGGTCGCTTAGTTGCCATTGTCTGGCCTTGGATTTCTTTTTGTCCCCAAATTGGAAAACACTTCATTTTTTTTTCTTCTAATGATATAAGTGACACATGCTCATGAAAATAAAATAAATTGATAGAAAAAACTTTAGGAAAAGGTACAGATCTTGGAAACTTCCCTCCATAATTAAAAATTCCTAAGAAAAAAGTAGCAGAATCTCTGGCTTCATACAAAAATCAATGATAATGAACTGTGATCCTCAAAGCAATCAATACAATATAAGATAAAACTTTGGTCATGTCATTTCCATACTTAGAGTACTTTTAGTTTTGCTTTTCCTTTCTGTTTTGTTTTCTTGACATTCTATGGCTTTTGCCAGAATGGCATTAATGCTGAGCACAGTATATGAGGCTTTGAGGCCCTTCATAATCAAATTCTTGCCCAATTCAAGATTTCTCATTTTTCTCGCTCTACCATCAACTCTGTATTTCAGCCGCACTGAAGTATTTCAAAGTCTCCAAATGTCCTTATCATAGCCTTTTTCACTTCTGAGTTTGCACAGTGGAGAACTAAGTTAACCAGAGCCTGTTTGTTATATACACACATAGAAGTGATGTATAAAGTAGAGCCAAAATACATTTCTTAACGGATGTTGGGCTTAAAAAAGCACACACACAGAAATCTTGATATCAGAATCTAAGCATAATTTAAGGACAGAGATGTAAATTCCCTGACGACTCAATAGTTAATGAACCTGGATACAGGCCCTAACAATTATGAGGTGTAATTTATCAGCAAAGAACAGAAGATGTGGTATTGATTCCCGAGTAAGTCCAGGAGCTAGAACTGAGAGCTTTACACAAAACAAAAACACTGAGGGGACTAGTTCTTCAGTGAAAAATTCAAAAGAAGCCACCCACTAAATAGGCCACAAGGAAGTTTGGTTTGTTTGTTTTAATAATCTGAAGCTTAGAACAGAAAACAAAACAGGTTTCCATAGGAAACTGAAAGCCCAAGTACTGAGCATGAGCAGGTACAAATTTTGAATAAACTCCAAGGCTTATATTTATCCCTGGATTGGAGAAATAAACCACTCATTAAGACAGTTCTATAACTCTAGAGGAATGGAATTACCATAAAATAAAACAACAACAATAAAAAAATTATTAATGAAGAGGTGCTAACACAAAAATTCCAAGCTATCTGAGATAATGATTCACTACAGGAAGAGTTAGCAAACCAAAACACAGGATAATTTACATTCCAAGAAGCTGAGATTATAAAAACTGAAGGAGACCATTAAAAGGTATAAGAGAAGTTACATAAATCATCAGGTAAGATCATAAGTTGTTTTTAAAAACATACTTTTGGAAAAGGAACCAAGAAGCTTTTATAGAAATAAAAACAATAATAAAAGTAAAACAAAACAACAAAAAAATGCAAAGAAGTAGCACAGTTCAGACATACCTAATGAGAGGAATTGTCTTCTGAAAGAAAGAGCTGAGGAGTCCACTCAGGTTATGGCCCAAAGTTATAATGATGAAAAAGAAAATAGAAAAGTTTATGAGGTTAAATGTCAGCAATAGAATAGAATGGTCAATTTAAATATTCATGTTTAGAAGGATTAAAGAGGAAATAAAAAGAATGGAGAACAATATTTAGGTATTAAACATGAACTGTTTTATGGAAGAGATGAAAGACACAAAACTTTAAATTTAAGGAGGACAAAATTCCTGCAAATTTCCAGTTTTAACGAGAATGCAGTATTGCCTAACTTTTATGGAAAAACATAATGAAAACTGCAAACACATATAGAACAAGGGTCTGAAGGCATTGATGAACAACAGCAGAAGGATGATTCAAGAAGCTAAGATCCTTAGGAAAATGGAAGCACAGGTGGTAAACCCCAATGCTCCTCATATATTTTAGAAGAACATTTACCACACCAAGAACAGAGAAAGAGAATTTTTATAAACAGTGGCAATTCTGCTGGACTAAAAAGGCAGAGGTAAGAATCTGTGGCTGACAAAATGGATGAGACCTTAGGAATAAAGTCCTAGAAAGTGGGGAAGCATGACATATAAACATCTGTATTCAAATCCACTTCAAGGCATTGGTCAACTTAGCTTAATGTGCACATGTTAAGAGTCCAAAAAAAGCCAGGCATCTTGGTGCTCACCAGTAATCCCAGCACTTGGGAGGCTGAGACAGGAGAGTTGCAGGTTTGAAGTCAGCCTTAGCAACTTAGTGAGACTCTTAGCAACCCAGTGAGAACTCTGTCAAAAACAAAAACAAACAAACAAACGAAATTAAAAAGGCCAGAGATGTAGCTGGGAATTGGAATGCCCCTGGGTTCAATACCTAGTACCATGAAGGAAAAAAAAAAAAGTCTAAGGAAAACAGCAAATGAGATGCTAAAAAGTTGAGAAGTATTTCAACATCAGTGTGTGTTAAGGCAGTTAAAACTCAAATCTCACTAAGAATAAAAACTCAAATCTGAATGAATGACAAAAATAATAGAGAATAAGAAGCAGAAAGAACAGTAAGTGGATCCAGCATGCATTTAATTGTCTGGGGCTATCATATGAGACCCATTGCAAGCATTATGCTCTAAAAATAAGGATAACACCTTAGGAATAAGTATTATGCCCTCAGATTATGATAAAAATTGAAATAGACAAGAACCAACACAATCTTAACAAAATTAATACAATTTACCTATTTTCCTGTCATAAGAAAAATTAATTTTCTTAGGAAGAAGATGTATTCAGTCAAATCCTCTACAGCTCTTCTCTCATACTAGCAGCAAATGATAAAAATTTAAACGTATAGTGGAAATAGAAACAGAAAAGTGAAAACAAAGAGAAAAAACTAGATAGAAAAGGCAGAACTGAAGATGATCCATGTATTGGAGTTATTGGACAGGGATTTTTAAATGATGATAATTACTATTTTCAAGAAAACAGAACAGAACTGAAAAAAAAATTACTCAAAAAGGTACTTGAAATATTTTGAAACCTAATAGGACAGTCTGGAACTGACAAATTCAATCTCAAATTTGTAACTTATTGGATGGCTTTAACAGATGATTGGGCAAAATAAAAAATAAGGCTTGTATACAAAAAGATAGTTCAATCAAATCAAATCAAACTGAAACACAAAAGAAATGTGAATGAAAAAGAGAGAACAAAGAATTAGAAATATAATGCAAAGAGTAAAGAAAATCGAATATATTTTGAGGAGAGTTATTAAGCAACAGGAGAGAGAAAGTAGGACAAAAATATTTCAAGAAATAATGAATCTTTTGTCATAGATGAAAACTAGCATGATTTAAACTCTGACATATCATCATCAAACCAAAATCAAGGAGAAAAAGCAATAAAGCAGGCAGAGGAATAGAATAGGTTACCTCCAAAGAAACAGCAAGGCTATGTAGATTTTCATAGAAAAATATGAAAGCTATAAATTTTTTTAAAAAATTAATGTGATAATTAATTGATTTTTAAAAGGAAGTTAAAGAAATATGCCAAACTATAATTCCATATGCAACAAAAATGTCTCTCGAAACAAAAGGTAACAGAAACATAGTTTGAGATAAATAAAATTGAATGAATTGATTTTATCTTCCAAAATACTAAAGAGCATTTTTCAGGAGTCAAGAAAATTAGCATAGAACTGCAGGAAAAAAAGAAAAATGATGGACAGAAAAATATAAATATGAATGAATATGGCAGTTAAAAACAAAAAATATTATTTTATGAGCATATAGAAGAGTAAAATGTATGTTACCAATACCAAAAAGTGTGGGAGAGGAAAATGGGAGTATTCAGTTGTAAATTTCTTGCCTTCAGATTATAATAGTAAAATATTTGAGATAGAGTACAGTATATCAGGAATGCATACTATAAATTATAAACTAAAAACTGGAAATGTAAAAAAAAAGCTATACAAATACAAATCTAGGGAGAAAATTACTTAAAAATAATTAAATACTACAAAAGAATGTACGAAAGAAGTTAAAAAGATGAAGACAGACATAGCCCAAATGGAAAACAAATAACCAGAAAGTAGAGTTAAACTAAACTAGATCAGTAAGAATCTTAAGTTAAAGTAGCTAAGCATGCCCATTGAAAGATAAGGATTATAAGGCTGTATTGTGTATGATGTTTAAAAGAAGTGTTCTTTAAATCTAAGTAAAAAAGCCGGGCGTGGTGGTGCACGCTTATAATCCCAGCATTCGGGAGGCTGAGACCAGAGTATCCGGGTTCGCGGCCAGCCTCAGCTACCTAGTGAGGCACTCCGCAACTTAGTGAGACTCGGTTTCAAAAATAAAATAGGGCTGGGGGTATAGCTCGGAGGTAGAACGCCCCTGAGTTCAATCCCCAGTATCGCCAAAAAATAAATAAATAAATAAATAAATAAATAAATAAATAAATCTAAGTAAAAAGATATATCATTAAAACAAGTTTTTAAAATATAAACTTTTACATTATATTAAAATCAATGAAGTTGACTCTTTTTTCATTATTTTCTTAATATATGAAACACACATGGTAAAATATTTAAGGAAGAGTTTCTTGCTCTTTTTTCATTATTTTATTAATGTGTAAAATATATCCAGCAAAATTCACTATACTTTTGCTGTAATATCCTGCAAGTTTTGACAGATACCTACAGATCTCTAATCACTAGCAGGATCACAATAAGAGCAGTTTTATTTTCCCTCCCCTCTGCCAAATATGCCTCAATGCTGCCCTGAGTTAATCTGTTCTTTTCTACTTACATGGCAATCACTGGTCTGGTTTGTAATTATTTTGGCTGTGTTGGCTCTGTGTGTGTGTGTGTGTGTGTGTGTGTGTGTGTGTGTGTGTGTGTGTGCTGGAGGATGTTTTCGTTTTTGTTTTTTTACTGGAGATTGAACCTAGGGCTTTCTACCTCCAAGCTATACTTCCAGCCCTTTTTATTATTATTTTATTTTGAAACAAGGTCTTGATAAATTGCTGAGGCTGGCCTGGAACCTGCAATCCACCTGTCTCAGTCCCCCAAATACTGTGATTACAGACATGCAATTCCACCACCACATCCAGCCACTGATCTGTTTTATCCATTAAATTTTGGCTTTTCCACAATGTCATATAAATGGAATAAAACAAGATGCACTCTTTGAGTCTGACTTCTTTCACTTACTATAAAGCATATGCGATGAATCCATGCTGTTTGTTTTGTGCTGGTTGTTCATTTCTTTTTATTCTGTTATTCTGTTTTTGTTTTTTTTTAATACTTTTATTGGTGAAGCATAGTCTCACATCATAATGTAGTTTATGGTGATAGTGACATACATGAACACAGTACTTGGTTTGGAAAAATGTACCAAAGTTTGTTTAACTGGTACCTAATTCAGACATTGGGTCATTTCCAATTTTGGACAGTTACAAATAAAGCCACTATAGACATTCATGTAGAGTTTTTATAGAAACACAAGTTTCTATTTCACTCGAGTAAATACTGGGAGTGAGTTTGCAGGTTTGTTTGGTAAGCATAGTGTTTATAAGAAACTGCAAGGTTGTTCTCAAAACTCCACTAGCAACGGATAAAACTTCTAGTAGCTCTGTGTCGTCACCAGTGATCATGTGGTGTTATTAAGCTTTTGTCCATTCCAAATAAGTGCAGAGTAGTAGCTCACTGTGGCTTTAATTTGCATTTCCCTAATCGCTAGTTTTCCCAGTCTTTTCAGGTATCTAATTGCCACTTGTGGGTTTTTTTTTTTTTTAAAATATCTTTTCCTTGTTATTGAGTTTTAAAGATTCTTTATAGAGTCCACATACAGTCCTTTAGCAGATATGTGATCTATAGGAATTTTCTCCTATTCCATAGCTTTTCTTTTCTATTCTCTTACTAATATCTTTCAAGTAGTACAAATTGTTAATTGAATGTATTTACTTTTTCTTTGCTAGATCATGCCTTTCTTGTCATGTCTAACAAATCATTGCCAATCCAAAATAACAAGGGTTATTTTCCTAGATGTTTTATGGTTTTTGGCTAGTGAAGGTAATATAACTAGAGGATTCAGAGGATTTTAGAACATTGCCATTATTCTGTTTCTTTAACCTGGGCGGTATTTACATAGGTGTTTGCTTTATTATTCTTATAAAAACTGTCTGTCTGTACATCTTTAAGTATATTTAATTTGAATAAAAAATAGAAAGAAAAGGAACATGTCCAAAATTTGACATTTATTTATAATATAGAAAAATCTGAAGATATCATATTTAATAGACAAAGATTTGCAGCTTTCTCCTTTAAAT
>PVLC010036692.1:0-15661 GCA_004027655.1 Graphiurus murinus | reverse complement strand
ACACACACACACACACACACACACACACACACACACACACACACACACAGAGTGTCAAAAAGATTACATGAGATAATCCACCCAACATATCCAGCACAATACATAAAATTTAATGGGAGCTCAATTAGTGTTAGTATCTTTTTCCTGGTTTCTGACCTAAACTCACTCTGAGCAAGGGAGAAATGCTCCTTACCCTTGGGAATCCCCAGTAGTAAAATGAAGATGTTGCTACCACCACAGATGAAATATAATATGGCTATCTACCAAGAAAAGAAGAGATAGCAATGGAGAGAGGGATAGAAACAGCATGAAGATGTGATGCAGGAAAGGTTAGCAGCAAAGATGGGCAGAAAGGATTTAGAAAGATGTTGGACTTGAAGCCAGAAGCAGGTCTGCATGCCAGCTTGGGAGCCATGTGGACTGGTCCAATAACAGGATTGCATGGACTTCAGTTTTTCATCTATGAAATGAAGCAAATGTGACTGCACTCTGTGTGTATTGAGGTCTCATGATGATGATTGCCTGTGAATGGAATCTGACTCAATAAATGCAGCCTTTATTCTTATGAACCTGGCTCATCACTGTCTCTGAGGAATGGTGGTCCCCAAGGCCCTTCGTCAACCCTGCTGGGGGGGTGCAGATGTCCAGGAACCTGTGAAAAAAGAGTGAGTTGGGAAAAATAGATGTCTAGATCCACACACGCCTCCCAGTAGACTCGCCAGGGGTTGAGAGAAGTGAGGGTGAACCTAAGTACCTCATCCCTTAGAAGACAAAATTCCTCCCTCAGAATGGGTAGTGCTGATGTCAACAAGAGGCAGCATGGACCATGGCCAGGTGAGGCCTTGGAGAGCAGCTGGCCTACCACTGCTAGCTTTTTAATATTAAACACACACACACTCACACACACACACACACACCACACACACACACACTCACACTCACACAAGATGGGAAGTAACTGATCTCAGGCCACAAAGCAAACCACAATGCACACACAATTAGACAAAGGGCCACTTTCCCATTGGAACATGTAGAGTTTTTAGGAAAATCCCCTATGTGTGAACCCTAGAGGGTGGGAGGACATTGCCTTCCCCTTGTTCTCAAAATATGTTTCCTCTTCTCACTGCTGAGCATGGCTGCTTTCTGGGAGGAGAGGACAAGTCAAATCACCCTACAGGAGTATGGTTCTTGATAGTTCCACAGACTTATCACCTCTGATCCTCTGAAACCTGCAAGGCCAGGATGATGATCGTCGCAGTGAAGGTGAAAATCCTGGGACTGAAAGAGCCCAAGAAGCCTGTCCAAGGTCAAGGGACAGCTGTAAGGACATAGCCAAGGCTTGAACTCAAGATCTCTTGTCCCCAGGGTGTATGTAAAAAGCAAATAATACTCCTAAGAAAGGTTAAAACTTAGATATAATTGGCTTCCTTTTGGGGAGCAGGATATCTTGGCTATCTGATGAACTTTTTGACCTTGGCATAGTCTCTGCTGAGATTTGGGGCTTTATTTCCTCATTTGTACAATAGGGTTTCCCAAAGGGCTTCCAAGATCCCTTCTAGACCTGACCAGTTGTGACTATGTGCAGGGATCCTACACTTACTAACTTATTACACATTAACTCCTTGCTCCCTTGCAGGCTTCTATTTCCATTAGCCAAACAGCCTTCCATTTAATGAACTACTCAGCCAAGAAGTAATTAACTATCTAATCATGCTAACAGCTACCACATTACATACACTCATATATATATATGAGATATTTAGATCATAAGATATTCTTCAAGATGGGTCCTATAACCTCCATTTCATATATTAGAAAGTTGAGACTCTAAGAGAGTGGGGAATTTTTTTCACCATCACACCACTAGTAAGTGAAGTGCTAAAGTTCAATCTTACAACTACTCTGTCAGCTAATCCACATTGTCTCTAACCTCCTCACCTAAACATCTTCCATTACTTTCCCTTGAATTCCAAGCCTTTTATTACATCTTAGACTTTTATTCTGTTTGTTTGTTTGTTTTAAGTGCTGGGGATTGAACCCCAGCTCTCACACATGCTAGGCAAGTGTTCTACCACGTAGCTACATCCCTAGCCCCAAAGTTTATTCTTAAATGAGGAAAACATTTGGCTAGCCAGCCAAAGTCCTACTCAGCTTTCTCAACAGCATCACCCCTAACTCCACAAGACGGAAAATATAACAAAAGAAAAAAGGTATTTGAAAATATTCAGATTCATATAATCACTATATTTAGCAGGATATCCCCTAGAGACTAATTTAATTTATAAATGTAAGTTACATAGAGAAATTGGTTAGTATCACAGGACTTGCTGAATTTCTATTTTAAAAACATCATAAACAACAACTGTTCTGAAGAATAGATAAAGCAGAGAAAAGAGTTCTTTTTTAGGTCTTTGGCTTGATTCTTCCTGCTTCATGAAAAGGGGTAGAGCAAAGGAGAGTGGATGGAAGGAAATCTTGAGGAAGAAAAATTCAGGGGATGTAAAAGGGAGAGAAAATCTCAGGTGCCTCCTAAAGAGGTTGTGTCCCAGTCATAGAAGCTTGGTCACCAGAAGCTGTAATATTCTGCTGGTGGAGGAATGGGTAACAAGACTTATGGCATCCTGGTTACCCCAGACAAGGAAAAAGGATAATGGAAGCAAGAGGAAGTTAGGAGTGGAGGAGGAGGCACAAGGCCTATCAAAGCCTCTCAGAATCCTGGGTGGCTTCCATCCAGCACGTGGTCCTCAACACAGCCCAGGCACCTTCACCAACCCACTGTGGCCCCGTCAGCACCATGGCCAGCGCCACTCCACTTCTCAGCTATTCCTGGTACCCTAGACTTCCTGCCTTCCCACCTCATGGTGCCCAGAACAACCACGGGCCTTTAAAACATGGCCAATGACATTTCAAGGGCCTTTTCAGAAACTCGGGGCTCATCTTCTTTAGTTAGCCTCCATATTAATTTCTTAGGGTTGCTGTTTAAAAATCCCACAAACCAGTGGTTTTAAACAATAGAAATACATTTCTTCATAATCTGGAGGCTAAAATTTTGAAATAAAGGTGTCAGAAGGATAATCCTTCCTCTGAAGACCCTGGGGAAGAAAAAATTGCCTCTTTTCTTGCTTCTAGTACATACCATATATCCTTGACAGTCTTCATTTTATGCCCATGTCTCTGCCTCCACTGTCACAAAGCTATGTGTCTTCATATCTCTCTCCCCTTACGAGGACACTAGCAACTGGATGGGGAGGACCATGAGCTGGATGGAAACTACCTAGAATACTGAGGGAGTTGGACAGTCCTCATGCTTCCTCCTTCTCTCCCTACTTACTTTTTTCTTGTTTCTCCATTCTCCTCTTCCCACCACCACCTGTAACTAGATTTAGAGTCTACCCTAATTTAATTACTTCATCCTAATTTAATTACATCTTCAAAGATCGTATTTCCAAATAATATCACAAGTACTAGAAATTAGAACTTCAAGATACCATAGTCTCCCCTTAGTCATAGGGAATATGCACCATGATTCCTAGTGGATAGCTAAAAATAAGGATAGGACCAAACTCTATATATACTATGTTTTTTCTTATACAAACATAACTATGATGAAATTTAATTTATAAATTAGACACAGTAATAAATGAGCAGCTATAAATAAAAATAAAACAATTATAATAATATACTGCAATGGGAATTATAGGAATGTGGTCTCTTGCTCACTTGCCTGCTTTTTATTTGTTTGTTTTGAAACTGGAAATTGAACCCAGGGGCATTCTACCTCTGAGCTACACCCCAGCCCTTTTGAAATTTTGTATTTTAAACAGTCTCACTAGCCAGGCATGGTAGTGCACACCTGTAATCCCAGTACTTGGAAATCTGAAAGAGGAGGATCATAGGTTCGAAGCCAGCCTCAACAACTTAATGAGGTTCTCTGCAACTTAGTGAGACTCTGTTTCCAAATAAAAAATAAAAAGGGCTGGGGGCACATCTCAAAGGCAGAATGCCCCTGGGTTCAATCCTCAGTATGAAAGAAGGAAAGAAAGAAGGAGGAGGAAGAGGAGGAGAAGTAGGAGGAGGAAAGGAGGGAAGGAAGGAAGGAAGGAAGGAAGGAAGGAAGGAAGGAAGGAAGGAAGGAAACTGGGTCTCACTAAGTTGTTGAGGGTCTCGCTAAGTTGCTACAGCTGGCCTCCAACCTGTGATCCTCCTGTTTCAGCCTCCAAAGTACTGAGATGACAGGTATGTGCCACTGCACCTAGCTGAATGTGGTCTCTCTTGTAACTTTTTGCATTGTAGCAAAAATTTCCTTTACCTTCTTCCCAATTTCATGGTTAGATTTGTTCTTACCATAGGTCTTAGAAAACTCAGCATACAATTGTTTTATCTTTTCTTCTGAAGTCAAGAATGTTCACCTTTCATTAAATGAAGCACTTTTGCTTTCTCTTTGGTATTTCCTAATTGCCAGTATCATGGCCCTTGCATTTTGGGTCCAAAGTGCCTCAAAAGAATCATCTTGATACCATGGCAGTCAGTCTGATAACCAACACAACTACTGATTACTGGGCAGGTAGTATATACAATGTGGATGCACTCAACGTAGAGACAGTTGCACCCTGTGCAGGATGGAGTGAGTCTCAAGTACTATATTGAACAGAAGGGGTGATAATGGACATCCTTGTCTTGTTCCTGTTTTCAGTGGGAACTCTTGCAGTTTTTCTCCATTTAATATGATGTTGGCTGTGGGCCTATTGTATATTGCCTCTATGATTTTGAGGTATGTTCCTTCTATTCCGATTCTCTGCAGTGCTTTTAGCATGAATGGGTGTTGGATCTTGTCAAATGCTTTTTCAACATCAATTGAGATGATCAGGTGATTTTTGTCTTTGATTCTGTTTATGTGGTGAATTACATGGATTGTTTTTCATATGTTGAACCAGCCTTGCATTCCTGGGATGAACCCGATTTGTTCATGGTGTATGATTTTCTTGATGTGGTTTTGAATGTGCATTGCTAATATTTTGTTTAGCAGTTTTGCATCTAAATTCATCAATGATATAGGCCTATAGTTTTCTTTTCTTGAGCTGTCTTTATTTGGCTTTGGTATTAATGTGATATTGCTTCATAGAATGTGTTTGGAAGGGTTCTGTTTATTTCTATTTCACAGAATAGTTTGAGGAATATTGGGATTAGCTCTTCTATAAATGTTTTATAAAATTCACTTGGAAAACCATCTGGCCCTGGGCTTTTGTTTGATGGTAAACTCTTTATTGCTGTTTCTATCTTTTTGTTATTGGTTGGTTTAAGCTTTCTATATCTTCTTGACTCAATTTAGGAAGGTTATATGTGTCTAGAAATCTTTCAATTTCTTCTAGGTTTTCCATTTTGTTGGAGTATAGTTTTTTGAAATAGTTTCTGATGATCCTCTGTATTTCCATACTGTCGGTGGTAATATCACCTTTTTCATCTCTTATTTTGATAATTTGGGTTGATTTTCTCTTTCTTTTGGTTAGGTTGGCCAGTGGTTTATCGGTCTTGTTTATTTTTTCAAGAAACCATCTTTTGGTTTTGTTGATTTTCTGTATTGTTTTTTTTATTCTCTACTTCATTAATTTCTGCTCTGATTTTCATAATTTCCTGTCTTCTACTAGCTTTGGGGTTAGACTGTTCTTGGTTTTCAAGGGCTTTGAGCTGTGGCATTAGGTTATTTTATTTATTTTTTTTTTTTTGGTGATTTTATGTTCTTTTTGTGTGGGCACTCAGTGCTATAAATTTTCCTCTTAGTACTGCCTTCAAAGTGTCCCAGAGATTTTGATATGCTATATCTATGTTTTCACTGGTTTCTAGGAATTTTTTAATTTCTCCTCTTACTTCTTCTATGACCCAATCCTCATTCAGCAGTGTGTTGTTCAGTCTCCATGTGTTTACATGGTTACTCTGGGTCTTCTTAGAGTTGATTTCTAGTTTCACTCCATTGTGGTCTGAAAAGATGCAGGGAATTATGTTACATTTTTTGAATTTGCCAGTGCTCTCTTTGTGGCCCAGAATGTGGTCTATTTTGGAGAAGGTTCGTGTGCAGCTGAGAAAAATGTGAATTCAGCTGTAGTTGGGTAAAAGAGTCTATATGTGTCTAATAGATCCATTTGGTTTATGGTATTCTTTAGATCTGAGGCATCTTTCCGACCTTTTGTTTAGAAGATCAGTCTAGTGATGTGAGAGGAGTATTGAAGTCTCCCAATATTAGTGTATTGGATCTATATGTGTCTTTATATCATGCAGAGTTTGTTTTATGAAAGTGGCTGCACCTATGTTTGGGGCATAGATGTTGATAATTGTTATTTCCTCTTGCTGGATTGTTCCTTTTACTAGTAAAAAATGACCTACTTTGTCTCTTCTGATAAGCTTAGGCTTGAAGTCTAATTTACCTCATATTATGGTTGCTACTCCTGCTTGTCTTCGAGTTTCATTGGCATGGATTACCTTACTCCAGCCCTTCTCCTCTAGTTTGTGGGAATCTTTGCTTGTAAGGTGTGTTTATTGGAGGCAGCATATAGATGGATTCTGAGTTTTAATCCATTTTGCCACCTTGTGCCTTTTTATTGGGGAGTTGGGACCATTTATATTCAGTGTGATTATTGAGAGATGATTTTATGATTTTTTTTTTTTTTTTTTTGCAGTACTGGGAATTGAACTCAGTCAGGGGCATTCTACCTCCAAGCTATACCCCCAGCCCTATTTTTTATTTTGAAACAGGGTCTCACTACATGGCAGAGTGCCTCACTAGGTAGCTGAGGCTGGCCACAAACCCAGATCCTCCAGTCTCAGCCTCCCAAATGCTGGGATTACAAGCGTGTGCCACCAAGCGTGGCTTGAGAGATGATTTTTAATTCCTAACATTTTGAGTTTTGACTTCTGTTTTCGGTGGTGTTTATTCTTCTTTGCTTAGTTGTTTGCTTCCTGGAAATTATTGTTTCTCTGGTTCTGACATTTACCTGGTAGTTCTTCTTTGTAGTTAATCTCTGAGTATTTTCTCTAGTGCTGGTTTGGAAGACATAAATTCTTTCAGTTTCTGTTTGTCACGGAAGGTTTTTATTTCCCTGTCAATTTTGAAAGAGAGTTTTCCTGGGTAGAAGAATCTTGGCTGCAAGTTATTTTCTTTCAGAGTTTGGAATATGATACTCCAGCCCCTCCTGGCTTTCATGACTTGATTTGGGAGGTCTGGAGTGATTCTGATTGGTTTGCCTCTAAATGTCATTTGGCCTTTTACTTTTGCTGCCTTTAGAATTCTCTCCTTAGCCTCTACATTAGTCAACTTGATATAATGTGGCATGGTGAACCTCTTCTTTGGTCTTGTCTCGAGGGAGTTCTATATATTTCCTGTACCTGTGTGTCAACTTCTATTTATATGTTTGGAAAATTCTCTGATATTACTTCTTTGAAAAGATTGTTTATTCCTTTAGTTTCAACTTCTAATCCCTCTTCTATGCCTATTATTCTTAGGTTAGCTCTTTTAAACTTGGCCCAAATCTCATGGAGGTTCAATTCATATTGTTGAATTTTTTTTTCTAAATTATGTACTGTGGATTCATTTTTGGAATCGTCATCTTCTAAGAGTGATATTCTATTTTCCATGTGGTCTAACCTACCGTTTATAGTTTGTATTGATGTCTTCACTTCAATTATTGTATCTTTCACATCCTTCATTTCCTTCAAGGCTTCTCTTTGATTCCTGCTCAGGGTGTCAGATTCTTTGTTTATTTGTTCCTTTATTTCTTTCCAGCTCTCTCTGCATTCTTTCTGGAAGTTTTGTATCATTTCTACTATTAAATATCTGAATTGTTCTTCTGGTAATCTCTGTCATTCAGTGTTGTTGAGTTCTGTTATCGAGGGGTTGTGGTAGCTCATCGTTTCTTTGCTATTTTTCCTTCCCATGGTTTCCCTGTTCTTAAATTTATATCTTTGCTGCTCTTGCAAGCTTTCTCATCCAATCTCTGTAGTGGGCGTTTTGAGGTGTCCGCTGGTATATACAGGGACAGGTTGTGTCCAGTGATAAAGGTTGTGTGAGAAGTCACAGTGATGAATGCAAGAATAGGATAAAGTAGAGGATATGGTCCAGTGGAAAAAGAGGTTGAGTGTGCTCAGGTGATATATGGTAAAGATTAGAGATAGTAGATATGTCAGGGGATTCTGGTAGTCAATGTAGAATTTTAAGTGTGGTAGTATGAGATGGTCTTGATATGAGACAGGGGAAGAAGGGAAAAGAAAAAGTGTTGAGGAGAAGAATATAGATGGGAGAGAGGGAGGGAAGCTTGTAAAAGGGATAAGGATGAGAGTCAAAAAACTGAGCAAAAAATAACAAAGCAACCAATCATCCAAACAAACATAGATAAATCAAGGCAATACAAAATGAAAACACAGTAAAAACAAATAAAACAGAACACGCACACACACACACACACACACACACACACACACAAAAACAATAAGAAACAAAAACAAAAATCCTTCTAGTTTGTAAGTACAGAGCTGAGTTGGCCTCTGCAGCCCTTTTGGATCTGTGTGGTATTCTAGAATTTTAATATAATATTTTTGGACCATAGTTGACCACATGTAACTGAAATCGCAGAGAATAGTACTGCAGATAAGAGAGGGGGGCAGTTACTATCTCTTTCCAGGAAGCAGAATTCAACCACAACACTCCCATCATTGAAGCACAATTCAAACACAACACCCCCATCATTGCCTGTCTGGAATAGGGGTCCTTCTAATGAACTACTTTAGCATTCTGCACTTCTTGGACAGCATGTATTACACTGATGGTAAATCTACAGTTTCTTGCCATATCTTCTACCACACTGAGCTACCTAAGGGCATAGAATTAGTCTCATTCATTCTGGCACCCCCTGCAAAGCATGGAGCATAGGATAGGTGGACAATTTATTTCCCTGTGGTTAACCAAACACAAGAATGATAAATAAATGTGTTTCTTGGGTTTTGTGGACTTAAACATATACCAGATAACTACTGTGTATTTACAACTCTCCCCAAGGCCCTAATCTTATGATATACAGGGTGCTGTGTTGAGGATTTTGATTGTAATAGTGAATAAGAAGCCATCTCAACCCTCAAAGCTTAGAAAATGTGCTAAGTACTTCAAGAATCAATGGAAGATAAGATTTCTAGTTTAGAGAGTCAGAAGAGGCTTCACAAAGGTGAGACTGGAGAGAGACTTTGAAGAAATGAAAAGATAATTGGGAAGGAAGGAGAGGATATTCTAGGTCACCTTCAGAAGTGTAGTAGAGTGACTGCAGGTGCATGGGGAAATGTTGTAGAGGGATTACAGGTGATGCATGGGAGGGAGAAGATGGGCTGGCTTCTTTGGTTAGAGGGAAGTGTTGAATAGCCCTGGGAGATGAATTTGAAAGAGATTGATAGAAGACACAGGGAAGATGCCTGACTTGTTGGCCAACAGGTCTAGGCTTCATTGTGCCAATGATGAGAAAGCACAGGGAAGTACATGCTCAGCTGGGCAAGCCTTTGGGAGATCAGCTAAAAAGTTAAAGTTTATTGTGATGGACCAAGAGAAAGGAAATGGGATCTCCACTGGAGGTATGCTGGTGACCAGTAAGAAAAGAGAAAGGTGAAAGAAAGTATGAAAGAAGAGTTGTCAAGACTCAGCAACTGACTGTGGCAGGGGGGTGAGGCATGGGAAACTGCTCCAGGTCCTTGTGGGGCACTCGTAGTGATAATAGGAGCTCTTTGGGGGAAAGCTGGTTGGCAGTTCTCCAGGCCATCCCCGGCTTTGGAAACTGCTGCTTTTTCTCAAGGGAAAAGAGATGTTTGGGCCAAGAAGTGCTTACTCAGCAGAAGTTTCCTATCTGATGAGAACTGAGCACTTGCTTGCTGTTAAGCCCTGTGCTAGACAGCTCAACAAACAGCTGTTCATTCAACTCTCATTACCAGCCCATGAGACAGGTATTGTCTTCTCCATTTGACAGGTGAAGAAGTTGAGGTTCAAAGAAGTTAGATAAACTGCCCAGCATCAGTCAGCCAAGCAATTTATCTGACCCTTGTGCTTGGAAGCATAGAAGGAAAGGCATGAATTGAGTCATAGAGCCACAAGTTCCAACCCTATTCATACCAGCAATAGCTCTATGATATTGGCCAAGTTCATGACCTCAATATCCTTGCCCATAAAATGGGTAGAATGATAATCACTCTGTTTATCTCATGGAGCTGTACTGGTAAAATTTAAAATGGGATGATGCATTTAAAATTGTTCTATAAATAGTGACATGCTGCAGAAATAGACAGCAGACATGAATCTCTAAAATGAACATAAAGTACCTCGCTGCCAAGACTTAGAGAGCATGGTTCATGACCTTGGCCAAGTTTCTTGACCACTCTGTGTTTCCATTTCTTCTCTATGGAGGAAGGGCTTTTCTGGGGACCAAGTTAGAGAAAAAACAGAAGTTATAATCTTTTCTACATGTCTGCTCTTCCCCATTTTCCTCATCTCCACCATGGGTGATCTCAGCAATGGTATTACCATCCCCACCCCTGCACAGACCAAACACTTGGCGATCACACCTGACACCTTCTTTCCCTCACTCATCCTTCCCATCATAAAATCTTTCCAACCTACCACCCGAATATAGCTCTCTCTTTTCCACCATTGAATTTCTAAACTGTTCCTCTGGTCCACAAGGCCTCTATCATCTGAGTGTCACTGGGGCTGTTCTCTAGTCTCATGCACAATTCTTCAGCCACCTCACCTCCTAGATCCTCTCAACATCACTGTCCTCCCTGCTACAAGATGTCTGTGCAAGCCATTCTCTCTCTGCCAATAATATTTCCCCATGTTCTTCTTCCTGCTCAGCCTTCAGGTACCAGCTGCAAACCATCTCCGCTGTAGAGCCTTCCCTCACTATCCCAAACCAGTCTAGGGCATGTGGTGACATGCTGTCGCCAATCCTTGCTCTCCTTCCCTAGCAGTTGTCAGACATTAATCCTTTGTGTGAACATGTATTTGATGCCATTTTGTTACTGGACTATGAGCTCCCTGGAGCCAGGGTCTGTTTTGTTTGTGTGTTTGCTTGTTTTGTGTGGTATTTCCAGTGTCCAGGCCCTAAAGGACACTCAATAAACAGTTGCCAAACAAGGAAAAGAGTGTCAGATGAAAAGCACGAAGTATGAAGCTTGAAATGAAGTCAGAACTCAGCTGTGTTCTTCCTTCTCCTCCTCTCCCTCTGATATGGCTTGAGGCCAAGCCAGGATCTCAGGCTGTCAGGGACAAGGACAGGTTACATCACATCTCTTCCTCATGTGGTATTTTTTGTGTGTGACATTCCTGGAGCCTGGAGTGAGGAGGGAAGCACACTCTCCAGAACCCAGTGGATGGTGAGCATCAGCTTCTCATCTTCTCTCCCTGGATTTCTTCTCAGGATATGGAGAGAAGTGGCCTTTGCACTGTGGAAGTGCAGAAAGAGCTACTGACCCCTTGGCTTCTCTCTTAATTGGGGAAAGAGAGCACAGATGTGGGTTTAGTAGCTTGGCCAAATGTCAGGAACAGTGTGAAATGCTGAGATCAGAGCAGAAGCATCAGGTGTCGGGGCTTGGTGTCCTGATCCTGCATGTACCACTCGCCTCCCAACCCCCTGGGTTAGAATACAGTGACTCCTTGATTCTCACAAGGTCATGTCACATTCGTTTTCTTGTGCGATGCAACCGAAAGGCAATTAATGGAGTTAGGAAGAAATCAGAGTCCAGATTTATCTCTATTTACTGGATTTAGAAATTGGGTTTGGGGCACAGCCAAGCTGCCTGCTGGTAATGTACAGAGACTTAACTAAGAGAAAGAAACACACACACACACACACACACACACACACACACACACACACACACACACACGGTTGTCCACAACCCTGTTCTGTCTCCCCAAGTAGTAACATCTGTTGCCAAAGCTAAAGGACTGGGGTATAATGACACAAGGACTGAACCTCTCAGGAATCCCCACTTCTCTCTGAAAGATCAACCCAAGAAGACCCAGTTCACCACTGAAACTGTTCCATACTCCAAATTCCTACAGTCCTTACAATCTGCGTCTAGCCCAGGGTCTCACTCTGGATTACAGATGGTTTTCTGCAAGGTATACTACAAGGTATAGTATAGATACAGCTCAGTAAATTCTCCCAAAACAAATACCTCAGTGTTACCATTGCTCACACCAAGAATATCACCAGGACCCTCTCAGGATCATTTCCAATAACTACACCCAGTACAACTACTATCCTGCCTTGTACTAGCATAGATTATTTTTGTCTGTGTTTGTACTTTATATAAATACAGTCATAGAATATGTACTCTTTTGTGTCTGGCTTCTTTTCCTTCATCTTAGATTTAGGAGAATCATCCATTCTGTTACCTACAGTTGTGGACCATCCTCACTACTGTATAATACTCCACTGTATGATTATACCACAATTGATTACTCTGTTCTACACTGATGGTCATGTCAGCAATTTCCAGTCTGTGGCTACTGGAAATAGCACTGATGTGAATATTCTTGTATGAATCTTTTGGTGAACATATGTACCCATTTCCGTTGGGAGTAGAATGGCTGTGGTATAGGGTAGCCATATGTTTAGCTTTAGCAAATACTGCCAGTTTTTTTTTAAATAGTTGCACCAATTTGCACTCCTACCAACAGAATGTGAGAGTTCAGTTATATCTTGTTTGTTAAATTAGTCTCTCTTTATTCAGGAAGTATAAGAGAGAGTTACACTTTTAAATACTCTAGTACTTCATTCTCATGAATCACCAAGTCAGCCCCTAAATTATAGTAGTTCAGTTTCCTCTGACTCCTGAAAGTATACTATTCACATGCGGTGTTATGCACTTACTAACTTGCTCACCCTTCATAATGCTATGCAAGTCTCACCTTCAAGAAGCCCCCTCTAACCCGTCCTGCACTGGATCTGATGACCTCCTCTTTCCCACCACACTTTGCTCCTGTGGCTCTCCCAGTTCCTCTCACTTGTTTTGTAGGCATCTGTCTCTGCCATCATCTATCAGACAGTGACATTCTTGAAGGGAAGTCTTAACCATGTCTGCCTTTAGGACTTAGCACTTTACAGAGCTCAAGGTAGACTTGCAGAAAATAATAATGTAGGAATGAGTCTTCCTATTAGTTGATAAGTTTGTTGAAGGCAGAGGTCAAGACTTCTGATTCTCCCATATGACCCTAGTGGATGCATTGGACATGTAATAGAAGCTTGCTGCAACACATTGGCATGAATCACAAAACAACTCCTCCAGTTGCCAAAGGAAAAACTCTGCAAACCACCAGAACAGGGCCAGGGAGAAGACTCTCACCCTCGCTGGGTTTGGGTAATATTTGGATCTTTCTTCCCACTGGCGTTTTCCACTGTCACTTGGGAGGCATAGTGGGGTGATTCAGATGCATTTCTCACCCACGCGCAGAACTGACTCTGTCCCACTTTCAGCCTGCTGCAGGCTTTGATCTCCCAAGATCTGAAGTTCAGAGCTTGGTGCTGGTGATGGCAATGAAGACAAACCCACCTCCTCCACCCCCAATCCTGGAGTGCAGGCTTGTAAGAGAGTACTGATTCTCACTATTGTTGGTGGATTCTGACCTGTCCCTCCTCTGTAGATGTGCTCTAGAGAGTGGATCCCGAGCTGTGGATCCCCGATGGTCCTTCCTGAGCTCCATACAGGTATCCAGACAGCCACAAGGTCCCGGGCAGACTGAGGCCCAGTGTCACCGCCTGTGTTTCTGCTGTTGTTTATCTTCCAGGGCTGTGTGGTGTCCTGTCTGCTGGTGGCTTGGAGAGCAGCACATTTTCAATGCTCCAGTTAAGTTGGCACTGTGCTTCTCATTAAGGAGGCTGTAAACTCAGCAAAAAGAAAATGTGTAATGAAAGTTCAGTAGACAGCTTTCCCTCATGCAAGAAAGGATCATTTCTACCCAAAATAGAGTATTTACAACCTATTTCCCCTGAAGATAGATAAATGGCTATTTCTGGTTCTTACCTCCAGGAAGAGGCAAAACAGTTCCTTTTAGGAAGAACCAAAAAAAAAAAAAAAAAAAAAAACAATAATAATTAACAATAATGATAATAATAAGTGTTAGAAACATAATGCTATGGTTTAGCATCAAAATTCATATTGAGGCTTGGTCCCCACTGTAACAATGTTTAAGGGCCTTTAAGAGGTGATTATATCATTACGAGGAATCAATTCCTTGGGAATTGATTCTCAAGGGAGTTCTTGCTCATTTCTCATGACTGGGTGCATTACCATGAGAGCAGGCTGTTAAAAAGCAAGTTCAGCTTCTTCAGTTTCTCTTGTTCCTTCTCTGACACACACCTCCTTGTTTCCACTCCCACTTTCCGCCATGAGGCCTTCTCCAGATACCATGCAGATGCAGCACCATGCTTGCTCTTGGACTTCCAGGACTGTGAACCAAAATAAACCTATTTCCTTTAAACATTATACAGCCGTGGGTGCCTTGTTATAACAGAAGACACACGGAGATACACATTCATCTTTTTGTGTCTGTGCCCAAAGAAATCCTATAGAATTGTGCATTTTAATGCAATGAAATAATAACTATTTCAAACTACGGCACAGGAGCACTGAGTAGTGCTTTGTATTTTCACCAAGGCTTGGTTTCAGTTTTAATTCTAACACAAAAGTCTATGCCTCCTTACCTTGGTAAGCTGATTCCTTTTCTGTGTCTCAAAGTGTCACATCCCTAAAAATGAAAGTGTAAACTTAAATAGCACCCTTCTCAACATGATTTGCTGAGAATGTATGGGGTGAAGATTTTGTAGCTCTGTAGCAGAAACTGGCATGCATCCATTAAATGTAAAGTATTACACTTAGGCTCAAAGAAACAATGGCACTTGTATCATTCAACTAATATTTACATTATGCCTACTATGTGCTAGGTGGCAAGCCACAGATATACAAGCACAATCCTTTTCAATAAGAAGTTCAAGGTAAAGTAAAGCTGGCAGGCACTTTATAGCATCAGTTAAAAATAAAACAAAACAGGCAAAAGAATACAGTGGGCATAAATAGAGACCATGAACTTGGGGCAACAGAAAGGATTCTCAGGGGAGGGACTCTTGAATTGTCATGATGCATGCATTGCTGGGAAGAAACAGGGGACGAGTCCACAGGTGATATGCTGCAGCTAAAAACAACAGAACCCTCGGGTGGACCACTGCCCATGGCACTTCCACATCACCAGGCACTGGCCTCAGTCCTGCTTCTGCTTCCAACTGGCCCCTTGACACTGGGCAACTCCACGATCTCAGTTACTACACCTAGAAGATGAGTGGGCAGGTCAGGAGGGTCAAGAGAGCCCTTTATTTCTCTAATCACCTCTAGATCTGTAATGATTACACACCAAAAGCTGTTACAATAAACAATCAGAACCTTGGAAGCTTGAGAGATTCAGGTTGCACTAAGTCCACCAACTAAAATAAGAACGCCTCAACAAATAACATTTATATTAAAAGATACAGACATGGAGCTCTTCTTTTGAGAAAAAGCAGACTCAAAAAATGTATGAGACTTTTATGGAGAACCCATCTTCGAAGGGAAGAATTATCTGCTTGGAAGATACTTGGTTCTC
>PVLC010036691.1:0-15672 GCA_004027655.1 Graphiurus murinus | reverse complement strand
TCATGGCTGGGCATGGTGGCACATGCCTGTAATCTCAGTACTTGGGAGGCTGTGACAGGAGGATTGCAGGTTTGAGGACAGCCTCAGCAACATAGTGAGACTTTTAGCAACCTAGAGATACCCTGTTTTGGAACAAAAAATAAAAAGGGCTGGGGGTGCAGCTCAGAGACAGAACTTCCCTGGGTTCAATACCTAGTACCACAAGAAAAGAAGGAAGGGAGGGAGGGAGAGAGGAAAAAAACCAGAGAGATAGGTCATTTGTCCAGTGTTGCACAGCTAGAAAGTTACTGAGTCAAGTTCAAATCCTGTTCTCAGACCCGAAGCCTGTCCTCTTCTTGTAGATGATCCACTCTAGAATTGACCTTGAGACAAGAGATAGAAGCCTGAGAGATCTTACTCTAGAAAATCAGATCTGGAAAGGAACCAGAAGATGACGGAGTTCAACTGCTTCACATGACACGTGAAGAAGTGGAGATTTGGAGAAATTAAATTCCCTCAGCATCACGCAGATGTCGTAAGTGGCAGAAGTAGGACTGCCGTACCCTTAAGTTGGATTATCAAGTATAGGATTGACGTTGGGCAATATCTTGAGGTGAAATCCCATCTGTGGGGCTGGAGGAGACCCTGGGTGTGTGGAAACGAGGTGCAGAGCGTAGCTGCCGCTGTGGGCAGCCCGACCCCGGGCCCTGGGCCGTCATGGCCCCACAGCAGGGCTAAGGAAGGGAAGGTGACAGGTCAGGCTTCCCTCAAGCACTCTCTCTCTCTTCAGATTTGAACTCTCCCAATTGGAATGTGTGCGCCTTTCCTGTAGAAAAGGGCACCTGTCGCCGGGCGTGGTGGCTCACGCTTGTAATCCCAGCATTCGGGAGGCTGAGGCTGGAGGATCCGGGTTCGCGGCCAGCCTCAGCTACCTAGTGAGGCACTCCGCAACTTAGTGAGACTCGGTTTCAAAGTAAAGAATAAAAAATAGGGCTGGGGGTGTAGCTCAGAGGTAGAATGCCCCTGAGTTCAATCCCCAGTACCGCAAAAAAAAAAAAAAAGAAAAGAAAAGGGCACCTGTCAAGCTAAGTTGAAGCGATGGTTTTACAACTCAAACACTCGAGGATGTGAGTTATTTATCTACAGAGGATGCACGGCAACCACAACTTTTTGAAGAAACAAGAGTGTCAGAAAACCTGCAAATCCACCTGGGAGTGGTGGCGCACACTTGTAATCCCAGTACTTGGGAGGCTGAGACAGGAGGATCTGGGTTCGCGGCCAGCCTCAGCTACTTAGTGAGGCTCTCTACAACTTAGTGAGACCCTGTTGCAAAATAAAGAATAAAAGTTAGGGTTGGGGATGTAGCTCGGAGGTAGAATGCCCCTGGGTTCCATCCCCAGTACCACACACACAAAAAAGAAAACCTGCAAATTCGCCTGACTTCCTGAGGAGGACACAGCCCTCGGAGGAGTCAGGATGGTTCTAGGGCTGTGCACGACATTTTTTGCAATAAGAGACATATTCCTTCACTCCTGAATTTATTCTTCCTGTTGTGTTCCTAAAACTACTTCATCTCTGTACTTGAAATTCTTAAAAATATTGACATGTTTAAAGTCTCAAGGGCTTCTTTGTAAGATATGCACGTGTGTACAAATATTAACAAAAGTTAAAAGAGACATTTATACCTTAGTATGAATTATGGCTTTGCCCATTGGAAGATAAAGATTTTTTTTTTTTTAGAGGGGAGTGGGGAGTGAATTTAGAAACTTTGGGCATGGTATTAGAAGGGCTTACATTGAACAAGGGAAGGATTTCTGGAGTCTTGTAACAAAGGAAATAAGGGAACTACAGAAACTGAGGAAGCGTGAGGAAAAGAGGGAGGAAGTGAAGACTTTAAGACCTTACCACCCTGTGTGCCTGTGCATGTGTGTGTGCGTGTGTGCGTGCGTGTATGTTACTGGAAATTGAACCCAGAGGGCATTCTGCCTCTGAGCTACACCCCTAGCCCAATTCTATTTTTTATTTTGAAACAGGGTCTCACTAACTTGCAGAGGATCTTGCTAAGTTGCCAAGGCTGGCCTTGAACCTGTGATCCTCCTGTCTCAGCCTCCCAAGTACTGGGACTCCAGGCATGTGCCCCCACACCCAGCTGGGCAGGGACTTTTTTAGAAATCACATGGTGGCAATAAGACTCTTCATTTGCCGAAAGCGCCCCTTCCACTGCATTGCGACGCCCTCCCCATAATTTCCCCAAACTGCCTCTGCTGCACTCGGGGATGGAGGGAAGAACTGGAGATGGACTCATTTGGGCCCTCACCTTTCTCTCCCGTCCTCATTCGGGGTCCTTTCTTTGCACCCCCAAGTCAGCTGTCTCTCATCGTTCCAGGATCAATGACTACCATTCATTGTGCCAAGCACCACGCTAAGCTCCTTCTAAACAGTTCATAGAAACCTCAGAGTCACTCTGAAAACAAGATTGGCTCCAGGCTACTCAGAGTGTGATCCAGGGACCAGCAGCCTCCAGCAGGTCACTGAGAACTTATTAGAAATGCACAATGTCAGACTGACCGTGCTGGTGCACACCTGTAATCCTGGGAGGCGGAGACAGAGGGATCACAGGTAGGAGACCAACCTCAGCAACTGAGTGAGACCCTGTTTCAAAATAAGAAAAAGGGTTGGGGGTGTAGCTAGGAGGCAGAATGCCCCTGGGTTCAATCTCTAGTAGCACACACACACACACACACAAAGGGCCCAACTCCAGACTTACTGCATAGTAATCTGTTCAGTAACAAGATTCCTGAATGATTAACAGGGACATTCAAGTTTAGGAAGCAGTGGTACTCCAGGAAGCAGATCAGTGATGTGTCCAAGGCCACACAGCTGGAATGGACCAGCCGGCCTTTGGGCTCCTGCTAGTTCATCTCCAAAGTCCAAGGTCATAACTTCAAGGCTGCTTTTTCAAGGATCTCAGAATTTCCCCAGGGGACTGATTTCAAATTTCAGAGTTTCTTAAAAGGATTTTAAGAGAGCCAGGCATGATGGCACCCACTTGTAATCCCAGTACTTGGGAGGCTGAGACAGGAGGATCACAGGTTTGCGGCCAGTTTGAGCTACTTAGTGAGGCCCTCTGCAACTTAGTGAGACCCTGTTTCAAAATAAAGAATACAAAATAGGGCTGGGGATGTAGCTCAGAGGTAGAATGCCCCTGGGTTCAATCCCCTGTACTGCCAAAACAAAAAAAAAAAAAAAGGGAGCGGGGGTTAAGGTTGGGCATGGTGGTGCACACCTGTAATCCCAGTACTTGGAAAGCTGAGACAGGAGGATTGCAGGTTCAAGGGCAGCCTCAACAACTTAAAGAGACCCTGTTTCAAAATAAAAAATAAAATAGGGCTGGGGGTGTAGCTCAGAGGAAGAATGTCCCTGGGTTCAATCCCCAGTGCCCTCCCAAAAAAGGGTTTAAGACACCAAGTTATGCTGCCAAGACAATAAAAACATCTGACCCTTTCTTGCTCTGGCTCAAAGAGGGACCAGGCTGGGCCCCTGCGAGAGTGGGTAGCCAACAGGAGAACACTGGAAAAAGGGATTCCTGAATCTCCTCTGGGAAGAGTCTGACAGAATCCTAATGTCCCCTGTGACTACTGTCTTCTTTTTCCAGGCTGGGGCACCAAAACCAGGCCAGCCTGCTGAGGACTTCCAGGAAGGAGAGATCGAAGCCTCTCCTCCAGCCTCCCAGAGTGGCCCAATGGAGATGTGCAGGAAAGCTCAGGCTGCCACATGTGAGAATCTAGTCTAGGAGACAAAAATCCAAGGAGCTAGGATGAAGAGGTGGGACCGTCCCAAGATGCCGTCTTCTCTGTGGCCATAGGTAAGTGACATCTGGGTGCCCATTGTATAGCTGGGGGGCGGGGGGGATGTTAGCAGCTACACTGAAGATTCCGAGTAGCCAGGAGACCTCATGGCAAGTCTCCCAGCACCGAGCCCGGCACACGGTACATGATGCTGCAGTTAGGAGAATGCCCAGCAGCGGGTCTGAGTGACTTTGGACACATCCCAGCTTGCTGAGCCTGTTTTCTTGTCCATCGCCGCTGGAAGACAAGGACCAGCCTCCCAGGATCGGTGCCAGGGTTCACCGGGAAAGTGCTAACCAGCAGGAGACAAGCCCAGAATTCCTGTCCATTGTTTGTGAGTTCATCCCTCCTGGATTTCAAGCCTGGGTGATCTGGTGCCTGCGTTCCTCCACCTTCCCGCCCTCCTTGACCCAAGTCAGGGGAAACAAGAAGAACAGACGCCATGGCTCCACCGATGCTGAAAGTGGTCACTTTATTGGTGGGAAAAGGGAGAAGCTGTGGTCAGCCCAGGAAGGAATGCAGAGGCCAGAAAGGGGAGGGCGGCAGAGACGGTGCCAGACACAGGGCCAGGCAGAAACGGCCCCTCCCTCCTCCTCTGGCTGGTGGCGGCTGGAGTTGGAGGAAGAAAACCATAATCATACCATCAGCAGTGACATCACCGGGCATCAGTGCACCCCCTTCCCCTCCCCCACTCCCCCTGCACCTACGTCAGAATTTGGGTGTGACACAGGACACCTTTCCGCAGCCATTGCGACAGCATTTCATCTGGCCAGTACACTGGCTGTCCTCCTGGCACTGGTCCTGGCAGAGGCCGAGCTGGGGTAACTCCACACTGGGGCAAGAACCCGGCTTTTCTGGGTAGAAAGAAGAGTAAGAGGCAATAGGCCAAGGGGGTGCACGGAGATGCTGAGCAAAGCAGGACCCCCCCTTCCCCCTGGTCCACGAGTGGCAGAGCTGCCTAGGGGTCTCCCCATCTTGGAGTGTGAGCTGCTCTCAGGAGTTCCAGGGAGGTCTTCAGTAAACCCCTCCTCCTCCTCCTCCTCCTCCTCCTCCTCCTCCTGCTCCCAGGTAACTTCGGAATGATAGGACCTCCATTGAGCCCCCTCTCCGCTGTTTTCTAACTTTGCAGACTGCGTCCAGAAACCTCCCAGGGCCCTGGCGGTCATATAGAATCAGCATCAAGCACATCACAGGGTTGTTGCAAAAGCCATGGAAGCCAACGTGCCTTATCTCTCCCCAAAAGCTCACATGACTTTGCAATAATAATGAGTGAGTATACCGGTGAGCACTTAATTGCTCCTGCGTTATGC
The DNA here is from genome assembly GCA_004027655.1 of Graphiurus murinus. Lineage (NCBI taxonomy): Eukaryota > Metazoa > Chordata > Mammalia > Rodentia > Gliridae > Graphiurus > Graphiurus murinus. The sequence continues at coordinate 10,535 of PVLC010036691.1, read as the reverse complement.
GAGGCCCAACATATATCAGCTCATCTAATTCTCCTAAGTATCCTTAAAGGAGGAGACAGAGATGTCTGTTCAAATTTCCTCAGGCTACAGAGGAGGAAACTGAGGCACCAAGAGGTTAAGTGATTTGTCTAAGGTCATACAGGATCAAGGCAAGATCTGAACAGCAGGAATCATACACTGTGCTGCTGCATAAACTGTAAAGGGCAGCGCACAAAGGGTTACACACTCATGACATCCTCTTCACCCCCAAAGACTCACTCCCAGCTACAATCACTCAGCACCATGCCCTCCATTCATGCTCGCTCATTCATGCACAGATAAAACCACACACCCTTCCACTACCAACACACACACACACACCAGAGCTAACACTGCCGGTGCTGTTTATAATGCTCTCTATGGAAACCTGTTACTTCCTTTAACCCTCACATGAAATATTTCCACTGTAGAGGATATTTCTGGCTTTTTTTTTTTTTTTTTCAGCACTGGGCACAGGCACACAGGGTGGTAAGGTCTTAAAGTCTTCACTTCCGCAAATCAACCTAAGACAGGACTCCTTGAATGACTCATCAAGACCCCATGACGGGTAAGATTAAGCACCTGGTAGGAAACGACCTAAGACAGGCACAGTCCTTCGTGTATTTTAAAATAAAAACGGGGGAGTTGTGGGAGCCCAGCTGGGCCCTTTCCCCCCTGGCAGTTGCTATCTGCATATATGAGCAATTATACTGACTCTTCTGCTATGGCTACATTGGCTTCTTGAAGTCTGGAGATTGCCCCTAGGATGCGTAGATGAAAGACCCTCCTACTTCTTAGAAAGTAAATATATGACCCTAAAGGAGTATAGTTTTATGACTCTAGAAAGTTTGCTTTACCAGGCTATGTTAGGAATGTGGGCTATATGTGTAAAATGAAGAAGTGGTGCTATTTGTGATCTGACAATGATTGATATGTCATAAATGTCTATGTAACCCTGTTGTACTCAAGAAATGTATAAAAAATCTGTGCTGAAAAAATTAATTAATTAATAAAAAAAGTCTTCACTTCCTCCCTCTTTTCCTCACGCTTCCTCAGTTACTGTAGTTCCCTTATTTCCTTTGTTACAAGACTCCAGAAATCCTTTCCTTGTTCAATGTAAGCCCTTCTAATACCACGCCCACAGTTTCTAAATTCACTCCCCACTCCCCTCCAAAAAAAAAAAAAAAAAAAAAAAAACTTTCTTTATCTTCCAATGGCAAAGCAATAATTCATACTAAGGTAAAATGTCTCTTTTAACTTTTGTTAATATTTGTACACACATGCATATCTTACAAAGAAGCCCTTGAGACTTTAAACATGTCGATATTTTTAAGAATTTCAAGTACAGAGATGAAGTAGTTTTAGGAACACAACAGGGAGAATAAATTCATGGGTGGAGGAATATATCTCTCATTACAAAAAATGTCACGCACAGCCCTGGAACCATCCTGACCCCTCGGAGGGCCGTGTCCTCCTCAGGAAGTCAGGCGAATTTACAGGTTTTCTTTTTTTTTTTTTTACGGTACCGGGGATGGAACCCAGGGGCCTTCTACCTCTGAGCTACATCCCCAGCCCTAACTTTTATTCTTTATTTTGAAACAGGATCTCACTAAGTTGCAGAGGGCCTCACTAAGTAGTTGAGGCTGGCGGAGAACCCGGATCCTCCTGTTTCAGCCTCCAGAGTACTGGGATTACAAATGTGCGTCAACATGCCCAGCTTTTTTTTTCTTTTTAGTATCACACATGAGGAAAATGAGACACAGAGAAGTAAGTAAAGGGGGCGTCTGACACCACCCTGCTGGTCAAGAGTAAAACCAGGACCTGCGCCCAGCCTTCTCCAGTCCACTCATGCACATGTGCGCACACACACACTCACACACACACACACACACTGGCACACACGCCGAGCTCCGATTCCTAGGGAAAGGGGCATGAGGCCCTATGCAAAGCACAGGCACAGAGAGAACTGGGTGATCAGCTGCAGACAATCCTGACTTTCCAATACAAAGAGACCCATGAGCGCACAGGAGCCATCATGGTGGGAATAACCAAGGAACAGATTACTAACAACTCGAGCCACCGTGCATCCAAGGCACGCTCACTATGGAGACGCGTCCCATGTACCATTTCATTGAGCCCCCATGTCAATCCTCCAGTTTGGGGTTATCATTCCCACTGTGCAGACAAGAAAGCAGAGGCATGGAGAGATAAAGAACTTGCTAGGATCTCGGCCTCCAGGCTTCCTCCCTGGCTCAGGCTGCCATCTTGCCTGCCCTCTTCTTGCCTTGGTCTGCCCATCTGAGACAAGGGAACAAACTCTTCATCCACCCCAGAGTGCACAGTCCTTTACCCCTCGATCTCTCGCTCTCTGTCCCCATATCCGTCTGCTTCTGGTCCTCCTCTCAGGAACACCTTAGGAGGCCTCCACACCCAGAAGCTGACTGGTGGACAATCGTCACTCTGCCTCCCAACAGGTTTCCATAGAGAGCATTATAAACAGCACCGGCAGTGTTAGCTCTGGTGTGTGTGTGTGTGTGTGTGTGTGTGTGTGTGTGTGTGTGTAGTGGAAGGGTGTGTGGTGTCTAGGGTCTCCTGCTTAAAAACCTTCCCAGTCTCTATGGGAGGGGTGGGGCAAAGAGCAAAAATCACTAAGGCCTATTCTAGATAAAGACCAGTAATTACAGCACCATGGTCTCCCCCTCCCACCTCCTCCTGTCCCTGCCTCCCAGCCTCAGTTTTTCCCTCCGGGAAATGAGAAGCCTGGATTGGCGCCAAAGCCACTTCCTGTCCTGATGAGAGTCCACGCGGAGCCTGGTGCAGAGATTTGAGCCCCAGCAAGAATCTCTGGGGCCACCCTGGCTCACTGTCACTCCTCCTTAAGGTGGGAGAGGTGGTTTTAAAGATAAGGAAGGAGGATGTGCTCAGGGAAGGGGTCCTGACTTTCTTCAAATCACTCGACCAGTAAATCACAAGGCAAGACTGAGGCTCAGTCCGCCACAGGATGGCGGTGTGACCTGGGGCAAGAACATTTTCTCTGCGATTCAGGTCCACAGATTAAGACCTGGGCGCTCTCCTTAATCTTCGAAGTCCCGCCCAGAGAGGGAGAGAGGACTCGGGGGCGTCTTGCCTAGCCAGGCGCTCCCAGTGCCCCCAGGGGGGAGAGGCCCCAGCAGAGGGGCTCCTCTGAGATGCGGGCGCCCCCCAGACCTCAGGTCCAGCTCAGACACCAGCCTGAGCTTCCCCGCAGGCTCCAGCCGGCCCGGGAAGGAAACTGCTGCCCGGGTCCGCAGGCCCGGAACAATGTCCCGCTGTGCGCGCCCGGAAGCCCGTCACGCACCGGGGAACCGACGCGACCCACCCGGGTGGGGGACCGCCCTCGCCCTCGGCCGCGCCCCAGCGCCGCCTTTGTCTCCCCCGGGGCCACGCGGGTCTGGTTTCATCCGCCTCGACCTTCCCGGGCCCTAGGTCTGGGGGCGCCCTTGTTCTCCCGCCTCTGTCCGCGCCGGTTCGCCGCGGGGTTACCATTGGGTATGGAGCACACGGCGCCGCAGCCTGCGGGGCAGCACTTGAGGTTTTCGGTGCAGTTGAAGTCCGAGACGCACTCCTTCGTGCAGTTCGAATCCCCCTGCAGCTGCGGGCACTTCCCGGCTTTCTCTGCTTCTGCGCCTGGAGAGGGGGACCACGGCGTCAGGAGGGCCGTCACTTCGAGCACCCACGTCCCGGCCCCAGGGGATGGTGACCGCCTGCTCCAAGGACCCCAAATCTCAGCTCCAAGGCAGCCTCACTGCCTGGCCCTCCAGGTCCCCTTAAAGCCCCAGAGGGCCACCTCCAGGCCAGAGGTCTCCCGGACACCTAGATGTACAGGAGTTCCCTAGCGCCTGGCTTCAGAGCCCTCAAATCTGTCCTTAGGGGACCTGCGCGGCCCAGTGCCTAGATGTTTCCGAGGTCTGGGCTGGGCTCCTGCTCCAGGCCGGCCACAGCCCCCGCCTTCAGCATAGAGCCCCCGCCCCTCCAAGTTTCAGCCCTCAGTGGGCGCCCCATTTCTAACACATTGGACCCCACACCCTAAGCCCCCAGGGTCACTGGCTTTAGGTCCCAGGGGTCCCCCAATTTTGATTTCCATGGGTCCCCCGACTTCCGCCCCAGGGATCCTCGCTTCGCCAGGCTCCAGAGCCGCTGCGCTTCTGCTTCTGCCCGGCTGGGTCCGGAGTCGGTCCCCGCCCCACTCACCTGAGGCCTGGGGGAGGCCGAGCAGGAGCAGTCCAAGGAGGAGGGCGGCGGCCAGCGGGCAGAGGCGACGGAGAGGCATGGTGCTGGGCCGGGGCGGGGTGCAGGTGTGCGCTGCAGCCAAGTGGGGGGATTTAACCACACGCGCGGGGGGCGTGGGGTAGGGGCGGGGCCGAGCGAGGGGGAGCGGGCAGCTCGGGCGCGCTGCCACCTCAAGCCATTTCACAATTCCCCGGAATCAGGTGTCACTCTTGGCCCCGGTGGGAACCAGGAACCTAAGCGGCTTCCAGGCCGGGAGGAGCTCGACCAGCTGCAGCCGGACCCTTGTCCATTTCTCCCTCCCTCCTTTCCTCCCCCCTGGGGCCCGAGGGCAGCACCCGGCAGCTGGAGCCCATCAAGATGCAGACCCAGGACTCCTGGGCTCCACATTAGGACTAGAGTCCGCCGGGAATGCCCTGGGTGGAGGCTGGAGGAGGGACGGGCAAGGCCACTGGGGAGCCACAGTACTAGGGATTAAGTGGTTGGCCTTGGGGTCAGCCTGATCAGAGTGCAGATCCCCTGGTGTGCTGTGGTGCCTCAAAGCACACAGCAGAGGCTACAGAAATAGCAGTTGTTATTAATGCATGAACCCACTTAGCCGGGAGTGGTGACATACACCTGTAATCCCAGTGCTAGGGAGGCTGAGTCAGGAGGATCTCAGGTTAAAGCCAGCCTCAGCAATTCACCAAGACCCTGTCTCAATATTAAAAAAAAAAAAAAAAAAAAAAATTAAAAGGCTAGAGGTGTAGCATGCTCCTGGGTTCAATCTCCAGTACCAAAAATAAAGTAAAATAATAATAATAATAATAATAATAATAATAATAATAATAATATAAAATAAATAAATAAATGGACCCATTTGACAAGGTGAAACTCCATCCTAGGTTGTGTATCTTTCTGTCCTGTCTTTGTCCCACACTCTGGCCAACCGGGTGCCAGGCACTGTGCTTCAGATGTTCAGACGTAGGACCCCCCCACCCAATGGCCCCACGGGAAGCTGTAGAAACAAGGCTTTGAACCCCGATGTCCCTCTCCAGGACCTGGTTTCTTCCACTCCATCATAAATATTTGTTTGGTGCCAACTATGTGACACACAGAGGGAAGACACTTGGTATAAAGAAAGTAATCGGTAGGAGCCATCCGGCTCTGGGCTCCGGTGACAAGGTCTAAGTGTGACTCAGCTCCTCCACTGCCCATCTGAGGGGCCTTAAAAGAATCACTTCCTTCTTCTGAACAGCCATTTGGCCATCTATGACATGAACATGAATGTACTGTCCCTGCCATAGGAACTATGTCCTGATGGTGGATAAGTTCACACTGATTGGTGCTGGCACATCACAGGTACTATATAAATGGCTTTGAGTGCCCAATAAATAGTTAAGTGCCCACTGTTACTAAGAAAACTGATAAACACAGCCCTCCGTATGGTCCACATTCATGGAGGGGAGGGGAAGTTACTGGGGATTGAACCCAGGGACATTCTACCTCCAAGCTACATACACCCCCAGCCCTTTTTTATTTTATTTTATTGAAACAGCATCTCACTAGGTTGCTGAGGGTCAGTCTCACAACATTGCTGAGACTGTCCTCGAACCTGGGATCCTCCTGTCTCAGCCTCCCAAGTATTGGGATTTACAGGCATGCACCACCACGCCCCGCTGCTTCTATATTCTTGAATTCAAACCAACCTTTGTTGGAAAATATTTGGGAAAAAAACTGCACCTGTACAAAACACGTATGGACTTTTGTTTCTTGCCGTTACTCCCTACACTGTACAGTATACAACTATTTACATAGCATTTACGTTGTAGCCGGTTATAAGCAATCTACATGGGACTTAAAGTAGGCAGGGAAATGTATGCAGGCTATATGCAAATACTCCTCGGTGTCAATGAGGGTTTTGAGCTTCTGTTGATCTGCAAACACAGGGATCCTAGAACCAGTCCTCTGCAGATACTGAGGAATGACTGTATATATCAAGCTTTAGAATGAATCCAGGGTGGTAAATGTCGAAACAGTTACTGAGGGAGTTATAAAAAGCACCTTTGAGCTGGGCACGGTGGCGCACGCTTGTAATCCCAGTACTTGAGAGGCTGAGACAGAAAGATTGCAGGTTCGTGGCCAGCCTCAGCTACTTAGTGAGGCCCTCTGCAACTTAGTGAGACCCTGTTTCAAAATAAAAAATAAAAATAGGGCTGAGGGTATAGCTCAGAGGTAGAATGCCCCTGGGTTCAATCCCTAGTATCACAAAAAAAAGAAAGGAAGGAAGGAAAGAAAGAAGGAAGGAAGGGAAAGAGAGAGAAAGAAAGAAAAAGCACCTTAGGACATTCTTCTTGTTCCAATAATTTGAGGTTCTGGAAGCCCCAGCAGGTCTTGGCTACTAGTGGCCACAGGGGGTCTGCGTCAGTGTAAGTCCTGACAACAGGTGATTTGGCGATGTGACTACATCCAGCCATTGTCCCCGTGATGGATGTCAGTTAAACACTGAGAAAGTTTCCCCCAGCTTCCCCTGCCCAGCCTGGGGACTAGAGACATACCGTTGTTGGGAGGGGCCAGAACTATTTACTCTGAGCTCAGAGAACAGTCAACAGCAAAGAGGGCAAGAGGCAGGTGGAGACGTAGCCCTGGGCAGGCTCCTGAAACCAGGGCACACAGAGAACACTTGCTGGGCAGCTGGCTTTAGCCTACCCAGCAGCTGGCTACTGGATATTCACTTCTGAGCACCACTGCCTGCAGCTTTCTTATAGGACATATGCAGCTCCCCCAGCCGGGAAACCACCCAGCCCCACTCCTCCCTTACTGCCTGGCTTGCTTTGGGTAGGAATGTGGATTACCGTGAGGCTCAGGGAATGGGGTGGGGTCAGCAAAAGGATGGAAAAGGAAGTTCCATAGGTCAGTGGCACCAGACATTTAGCTCGTGTAGTGCTAGGCTCTGTGCTTGGTAGGGTCGTTTATTTTTCTCTTTTGCATGAGTAAAAAGGGCAGAGGCTTGGGAACCAAATGCACCCCGGTCCAAATCAGGGGTTAGCCACTTCTTGGCTTGGACTTACAAGCAGCACTTTACTTTGGGGACCTGGATCTTCTTCCCCAAAATGAGCATCTGCTTAACATCTTGCAGAATTATGATAAAGACTGAAAGGAAGAGCATGCACCAGAGGCTGCAAATCCAGCGGGAGCACATATGTTATTAGCCCGCAGAGTACATTTTGAAATTTTAAATTGGTTGCCAAGATTTAAAGTGGGGAATTGAACATAAAAATAAAGCTCTAGCTTCTCTTGGGGTGGGGGCGTCTAAGGTCTGGTAGCAAATCCCTGCAGCCATCCCTAGCAGCTAGAGCATGCGTCTCCAAACTGAACTTGTATCAGAAGCACTTGGAGCATTTTTTAAAACAGAGGATGCAGGATCCCCACGTTGGAGTTTTGGTTCAGTAGGTCTGGAGTAGAAATGTGCATTTCTAACAGGTTCCAGTGTTGCTGATACTGCTGGTCAGGGGATCACGCTCTGAAAGAGTGACCTTGACTTTAAGCTTAGCAGAGCTGCTCTTTTTATGAAAGAATCATTCCCTCCGTTTTCCCAGGATCTCCACCACTTCTTGTTTTCTCACCTGCCCTTCCCTCAACTACTTCCATACACATGACTCACCTGTGCATGGAGGGCATTTAAACCTGTGACTTGGGGGATGGGCACATACTAGGTGTTCAGTGAAAGGCAACTCGCATTCACTTAACATTCTTATGGAGTAAGTGTTTTCCAGATGAAGAAAGTGAGATCCACATAGATACAATGACTGGCTGGAGAGAACACAGCCAGTGAATCAGAAGGAAGACACCAATACCTTTGTGCATGTGGTTCCAGTTACTTCAAAATCACATACACACACGTGCATGCACATGTGTTCACACACATTCACTTACACACACAGATGTATCTGAGGTTAAAGTAGATGATTACATCCAAAAACATGGATGTGACTTCATGAGTATGAAATAATATTTATCAAGGAAAAAGCTAAAGGAAATAGGAAAGTAGGAACGTTTTATAATGGGAGGTGAGTTAGTCACCTTTAGACATGCCCACTCTAAAATGACTGTAAACAAGTTAATGGTGAAGATCTGAGAAATCCCCCAGGAACAAACAGGGTGCCTTCAACTGCACAATGGAGCTTTGTCTTCTTGAACTATTGGACCCAGTCAAACTTCCTTTCATTTTATGTGTGTGTGTGTGTGTGTGTGTGTGTGTGTGTGTGTGTGTGTCTCCTTCCCTCCCCCCTCTGCATATTGAGCCTGATGTGGGGTTTGGGGAAATGACTCTTCCTTCACCAGAACAGGTGAGGGCTGCCAATCAAAGGGCCTGTCCTACCCGCAGACAGAGAAGAGCCAATCCGATGCTGTCCCTGGAATTTTCATCTTGAACAATGAATGACAAGACCTGTGCCCATTTCAAGACCATTTCAGACCTCTCGGTCCTGCCTTGTCTCCCATCCTTTCCAAACTAGTCCTTTGAGCTTTCCCTTCAGTCCTGTGAGCTAAACCAAATCAGTGCCATCGGTTGCCAGTTGTAGAACCCAGCCCTTGCTAACTTAAAGGAACTACTTGGAAAGGAGAATGGATGTCCACTAGGTCCCACATTATTTTCATAAATTCCATTGCTGATCAAACTCAGAAACTGCAGAAGTAAAAAGGATTTTATTTGGGATCAGAAGATAGAAGAAACGAAAGAAATAGGTAGAACTGGGCATATTGGCACACGCATGTAATCCCAGCACTCGAGAAGCTGAGACAAAAGGATTGCACATTCAAGGCCAGCCTCAGCAACTTAAGAAGACCCTCAACAACTTAGCGATATCCTGTTTGGAAATAAAAAAGGCTGGGGGTGTAGTTCATTGATACAATGCCTCTGGGTTCAATCACCAGTACCAAAATAATAATAATAATAATAATAATAATAATAATAATAATAATAATAATAATAGAAAGGAGGAAAGAAAGGAAGGAAGGAAAGAAAGAAAGAAAAGAGGCAAAAAGGAAACATACAGAAAAGAGAAGGAAATTTTTTTTTTTTTTTTTTTTGCGGTACTGGGGATTGAACTCAGGGGCGTTCTACCTCCGAGCTATACCCCCAGCCCTATTTTTTATTCTTTATTTTGAAACCAAGTCTCACTAAGTTGCAGAGTGCCTCACTAAGTAGCTGAGGCTGGCCGCGAACCCGGATCCTCCGGTCTCAGCCTCCCAAATGCTGGGATTACAGGCGTGCGCCACCACGCCGGGCGACATCTTACTTTTATTTATTTATTTTGAATAGACATTGAGGTCCATACTGTGGGAAATGTGGGGCAGGAACTGCCAATCATGGATGATATGAAACAATATAGCTTAGATGGCCACCTGTTACCATGAGGCAGATCTATATCAGACATCACCACATTATATTCCTCATTGGGGGGGAACCCCAAATAGATTTTTGCCATTTTTCTTTGAACAAGCCTACTTTTTTTTAACTTATATTTGGGCTAAGCCAGATAAGATAGCTAAATCCAGCATGATGTGCCACCCAGTCCCAATCACATGGAGATCAAGATGGAGCCCAAGATGGCGTCACCCAGTTCCAACTATGTGGAGATCAAGGTGGAGCCCAAGATGGCGCCACCCAGTTCCAACTATGTGAAGAACTTTAAACTAAACCCAGTAGAAAAGAAATCTGGGTGCCTGCCATAATTACTCTGTCTTTCTCTGTCCTTCTCCCTCGTGGGAAATATATCCACAGTAGGTGCTTTTGGTGGGCCAGTTAAAGCCCCTGGTTGTTTCCTCCCACCCTGGGGAGAGGAGACCTTATGCCATATGAAGCACCAAGGATATAACAGAAGGGCAGAGTCAGACTCCACACCTGCCAACCTGCCAAGTCTCATTCAAGTACACCCAGCTTTTACTTTCTATCCAACCTTCCTGATTGTGTAACCGCACTGGATGTTTGACTGAGTTAACTGAGGCCTAGCATACCTCCCCCGATATGCTTCGTCTTTCTCTGTCCTATCCCTCGAGGGAAATATATCTCCGGTAGGCGGCTTCTTGGCAGGCCAGTCAAGGCCCCAAGCTGGCTCCTCCCCAGAGAGGAGGCCTTACGCCATGTGAAGCGCCAAGGATATAACAGAACAGCAGATCCGACTCCACACTCGCTCACTCAAGCACACACATGCACAACCCCCGGGATGCCCAACCACCCAGGTGTTACTTGCTTCTCCCCAAAGTGTTCG
>PVLC010036690.1:0-15664 GCA_004027655.1 Graphiurus murinus | reverse complement strand
GGCTATCAGTACTCCATTTCCAAGGAGGGTCCCACTAGTGTTATTATCAACTTTTATTCAGCCTGTCCTGAACTCTCAAGTTAGAACCATAGAAAGATGACTTCAGCTTATTTAAGTGGTTTTGTTCTAATTGTCTTAATCAGGTGTAGCTGTGAGTTTTCAGTGAAGGAACTGAGGAGCTCTTTAAGGCTAAAAGTAAAATTTCTGCCTTCTGTTTGATTTCATTTTTTCCTGTTCATTTGGGAAATGTAGTTAATCTGTTTTTTATATATTTAGATGTTTTCAAAATTTGCAACAAAATAAAAATAAGGAAATATCTATTTCAGCTTAATTCAGATCCTACTGCTAAGTATCATGGAGGAACCCATCATTTTATCACTTTGAGTGAGTATAGAAACCTTACTTCAGCCGGGCGTGGTGGTGCACGCTTGTAATCCCAGCATTTGGGAGGCTGAGACCGGAGGATCCGGGTTCGTGGCCAGCCTCAGCTGCTTAGTGAGGCACTCCACAACTTAGTGAGACCCTGTTTCAAAATAAAGAATAAAAAATAGGGCTGGGGGTATAGCTCAGAGGTAGAACGCCCCTGAGTTCAATCCCTAGTACTGCAAAAAAAAAAAAAAAAAAAAAGAAACCTTACTTCAATAGAAGCAATGTTTCTGTATCCTCCGAACTTTTAAAATATAATTGTCTTAAGCATTTCCTTTACATTGTGAAGCCACACCAGATGGTGTTGGAATTTTTGTTTTAGCCATAAGATATAATTAAAGAAATTCATGAAGTGAAGAAGTCTATTGGGGTTACCTTATTTTTAGCCCCCCCCCCCCTTTCTTTCTCTACTTGTTGAAGGTTTCAGCCTTCTGTTATTCTTTTTGTTTGGAGAGTTTTCTTTAGCTGTTTCTCAAGGTGAGACTTGCTGGCAACAGATTCTTTTACTTTACCTCCATCTGGAAATATCTTTACTTCCTCTACATTTTCAAAGGATAATTTGGGGGGGAATATGGAGTTTTCAGTTCACTGTTTCTTTCTTTTTCTTTTTTCTTTTGTGTGTTTGCGTGTGCCTGCACACACTACTGGGGATTGAATCCAGGGGCATTCTACCTCTATGCCCCCGGTTCTAATTTTTATTTTGAAACAGGGTCTTACTACATTGCTGAGGGCCTTGCTAAGTTGGTGAGGCTGACCTTGAATCTATAATCCTCCTGTCTCAGGCTCCCAAGTACTGGATTATAGGCATGTGCCATCATCCCCGGCTTTCACTATTCTGTTCTTCCAGCACTTGAAAAATACTATGCCACTCACTTCTGAATGCCTGGATTTCAGGTGAGAAATCTGCTGTCATTTGGATTAGTGTGCCTCTATTGGTTAATATACCACTTCTCTCTGGCTATTTTTAGTATATTTTTGTCTTTAGTTTTCAGGTGTGTCAGTATTCATGATATGTCTTGGTGTGGATCATTTTAGGTTTATCTGACTTGGGATTTGCTCAGTCTCCTGAATATGTAGGTTTATGTATTATGTTAAAATTGAGATGTTTTCAGACATTATTTCTTGGGTTATTTTTTATCTCCAAATTCTTTCTTCCTCCCTTTAGGGACTCTGATGATATAAATGTTGGATCTTTGGGGGCTTCCCATAGATCCTTGTTCTTTTGTGTGTATGTGGAAGTGGGAATTGAACCCAGGGGTATTCTACTTCTGAGCTACACTCCCACCCCTATTTTTTATTCTTTATTTTGAAACAGGGTCTCACTAAGTTGCAGAGGGCCTCACTAAGTAGCTGAGGCTGGCGGCGAACCTGCGATCCTCCTGTCTCAGCCTCCTAAGTACTGGAATTAACACCACCATGCCCAGCTATCTTCAGTCTATGAATGAGTCCATTCAGCAAGATTTTAAATTTGATTACTATATTTCTCAGATCTATAATTTTTATTTGATTATTTTTATAAAATAAACTTATAAAATGTTTTGCTGAGAATTTTTTGTATTAATCTTGAGATAATTAGTAACTATTTGTTGAAGCACTTCTATGATGGCTGCTTTGAGATCTTTGCCAGATAATCCTAATAGCTAACTCATCTTAGCATTGGCAGCAGTTCATTTTTTTTTTTTTTTTTTGTTAAATTGTGGTTTTCTTGGTTCTTGGTGTGATGAACTTAGATTACATCCTGGACATTTGGTGATTAGATTAGGATACTCTTACTCCTATTTAGGCTTTCTTAGCAGTTGGTTAATCTCTTCAGGTTTAACCTATAGTTCTGCCCATGTGTTTGTAGCCAAAGCTACAAGAAAAGGCAAATTAATACCTATTTATTTATTTACTCTGTGTGTGTGTGTGTGTGTGTGTGTGTGTGTGTGTGTGTGTGTGTGTGTGTTACTGGGGATGTTACTGGGGATTGAACCCAGCAGTGTTCTATCTCTGAGCTATACCCCCAGCACTTTTTATTTTTAGTTTTGAAACAGGATCTCACTAGGTTAAGAGTCTCACTAGGGCCAGGTGTGGTAGCGCAGGCTAGTAATCCCACTACTTGAAAGGCTGAGACAGGAGGATCGCAGGTTTGCTGCCAGCCTCAGCTAAGCTTAGTGAGGCCCTCCTTGTTTCAAAAACAAAGAATAAAAAATTGGGCTGGGGGTATAGCTCAGAGGTAGAATGCCCCTGGGTTCAATCCCCAGTTCCAGAGGGGGGAAAAAAGTTTTGCTAAGTTGCTGAGGCTGGTCTTAAACCTGCGATCCTTCTGCCTCAGCCTCCCAAGTACTGGTATTACAGGCGTGCACCACCACACTCAGCTCTGGCCCACTTTTATGCATTGTATTTAAACTACCATTTAGTTTCAGAGCCCCTGCAGTATTATTGTGGGGTGCAGTCTGCCCAAGTAGAAGGTGCTGCCTCTGGGTCAGGCTCCTGTGGTACTTGGCGGAGGGCAGGGAGATACTGGCCCCACCAACTGGGGATGGATCAGCCCTTCCTTGGTGTCCTGGTTGTGGACAGATCTCCCACCCCTTTGGACTTTCCTTTTCTCAGTCCTCTGGCCAGAGACCAGCTTTCCGTGGGGGCTACTTCCTCGCTCTGCCTCTTCCTGCTAGTGGTCTGGGTTACAGGGCTCTCCAGGCCTCCTCCGTGTAGGTGGGAGATGAGGGGTAGCCCGAGGGTCTCACCATCGAGGGCTCTCAGGCCCTGAGGTCCTGGCCATTCTTCTCTCCATCTTTTAGGGTCTCTGTTGAATGTTGTCCAGGGAGGGAGGATCTAGGGAAAGTGGGTCTGTACCATCTGGCGCTGGAAAGTTTAATCATCGTATTTTCTCTATGAAACCAGGAGCCTCCTGGCCCCAAAGAGGGCAGTTTCGGTGGATGGCAGAGCACGCAAAAGGCATCAGGGCTTAGGCTGGTCAGCGTGAGGACTGGTGAGAAGAGACAGGAGAGTATGGTTCAGAGCACCTGTGTGCCCGGGAATGGGCCCCTGTCTGTGGGGCCACGGTGGGCCGGGGCCTATCGGGACAGTGCAGCAAGTGCAAGGGCTTGGGGGTGGGGAGGCAGTGAGGAGCGGAGGCCGGGCCTGGAGCGGAGGCTCCCCTCTGTCCCCATGGACAGAGGCCCCTGCAAGCAGCAGGGAGGGCGGAGCTGGGCGTGGGCTAGGCCGGCTGGCAGGGGGCGGGGGCCCAGGTGGTACCGAGGAAGCAGCACTTGCGGGAGCAGGGGGTGGCCACTCTTCTCAGCCTTTCGCATCTCGGAGATAAAAATACCAGCTCACAGAATCAGCTGCTAATCTTGTTGCTAGGTAGAATTCAGCCTCAAATTGCTAATCTGTGCTAAGTTTGGCTGAGCAGCTTTTCCTGGGAATCAGAGACTCTCAGCCTGCTGGCTCTGGGTCCCTGGAGGAGGGACAGGGAGCAGGCATCTTGCAGGCTGTGCTGTGGGGCAGAGCCTGGTCACTACTGCCCTCTCGGCCAGCCAGCCAGAGAAGACAGAAAGACGGTGTTCCACCTGGACTGTGGGGGCTGGTGTGGCTGTTTGGAGGCCTGGGACCCCACTGGCAGGGCTGCCTTTGACTTCCCCGGGGCATGGAGGAGGCCCCGCTTCACGGAGATGGTGATACCATGATGCTCACCTGTGGGGGCTGCGTGTCCCAGGAGGGACAAGGGACAAGGCATCAGGCAGCTCCGGAGACTGTCATCACTGTGCCAGAGGCCTCTGCTCAGGGCCTGCCCCCTGGGGGGCTTTGGTCTTGTCCAGTAAGGAGAAAGGAGGGCCAGGCGGCTGAGCCCTTATCGGACAAGGGGATGGGAAGAGTGGGCTGGGGGCCTGGGTCTGCTCTGTGCACCCCAGGAGCTGTGAGGAGCCCAAGAAGGGCTGCACTGGGCTCATGTGCTCACAGGGCATCTGGATGACCCTGGCTGGGACCCAGGCAGGTCTGCTCCTGTGATGGTTGCTGAACCAGGTGGAGAGACGAAGGGTGCAGGGCTCATGCCTCCCGGGCAGCCTCCTTGGGGCTCTAGTTCTTCATGGCCTCACAGACCTTGGTGATCCTGCAGGAGGTCAGCGGGGACTCAGGGCCTTGGGCGGGGCTGAGCTTCTCAGACAGAGGCTGCAGAGGTCCACACAGCAGTGGCATCTGCCAGACTGCCTCCAGCCCCCGAGCCTGACACAGACACAGACACAGACACACACAGGTGTACACACACACACACACACACACACACACACACACACACACACACACCCAGGACCCATAAGCAGATCTAGCAGCCCAGGCCTCGCCAGGGCCTGCTGTCTGTCATCAATGTCCCCTGCCCAGGAAGGCCATCATTGTCCCTCCATGGCTGACCCCAAAAGTGCACAGGAGGATGGTGACACCCTGCTCCAAGCCCCTCCTCCCTCCATGTGTAGGGACATGGCGGGTTCCCAGAGGCTTGCAGTGTCAGGAAGCCTTACTGTGCTCCACAGAAAGAGGACGTCCTACCCCCACCACTCACAAAGAGGCCACATGCAACCAGCCAGTGAGAACTGGGCTCCTGAGGAGCTTCGATGAGCCCCTTGCCAGCTCCCCCTGCGCCAGGGATGGGCTGAGTTCTACCCCCTCCTCCATGGGGGGCACCAGGGAGGAGCCGGGCCTCCTTGGGTTCACTGTCAGAGCTGCCAGTGCACCTGCCCTTCCCTTGAAGCTCCCACCCACTCCTGAGAGCAGTGCGGGGTGCTGGCACTACCTCTGTGGCCATCTCCCTCTCTCGACTGATTTGCCAGAGCTAAGCAGCAGTTGGGCCTGGGGCTGGAGTGGCAGCGAGTTTATGAAAGAAAACCATTCCCTAAAAGATGACACTGGGAGAGAAGAGCCTGTAGCATCTAGAATATGACCCCACACTACAGAGTTCTGGCCCACAGCCATGGGAGGGCTCTAGGGAGCATGTGTCCTCGCCTGGAAGCAGGAGGCAGTGGTGCCACGCCTGTCCTCCCTCGTACAGGCCACCAGCTGTTCTTTTTGTTTGTTTGCTTTAATAACAGCTTTATTGAGGTATAATCCACATAGCATAAAATTCACCCTTTTAAAGTATACAATTCAGTGACTTTTAGTATATTCCCAGAATTATGCAGCCCTTGCCACTATCTAAGTTTAGATTAGTTCGTCACCCCAAAAGAATCCTTGTAGCCACTGGCAGTCACTCCCCATTCCCACCCACCACCACAAGCCTAGTCAATCACTGATCTAATCTATCCCCTAATTCTGTCTCTATGAATTTCCCTATTTCACAGAATAAAATTGGACCCCTACCTCACACCGCATAGAAATATTTACTCAAAATGTATCAAGAACCTAAATATAAGAGCTAAAACCATAAAACTCTTTGAGGAAAATGTAAGTGTAAATTTTCTTGACTTTGGATTTGACAATGACTTCCTACCTATGGTCCCAAAGCATGAACAACAAAATTTAAAAATAGGTCTTCATTAAAATAAAAAACTTCAGCCGGGCGTGGTGGTGCACACTTGTAATTCCAGTACTTGGGAGATTGAGACTGGAGGATCCAGGTTCGCAGCCAGCCTCAGCTACTTAGTGAGGCCCTCTGCAACTTAGTGAGACCCTGTTTCAAAATAAAGAATAAAAAATTAGGCTGATTAGGCTGGGGGTGTAGCTCAGAGGTAGAATGCCCTGGGTTCAACCCCCAGTACTGCAAAAACAAAAACAAAAACAAACTAAAAACTTCTACTGGGTGCTGTTGCACATGCTTATAATCCCAGTACTTGGGAGGCTGACATAGGAGGGTCACAGGTTTGAGGTCAGCCTTGGCAAGACTCTGTTTCAAAATAAAAAATAAAATAGGGCTGGGGGTGTAGCTCAGAGATAAAATACAACTGGATTCAGTTCCCAAAAATGAAAACAAAACCTTCAGTGCATCAAAATACATTATCAGGAAAGTGAAAATACAACCTACAGAGTGGAAGAAAAAATGTCTACAAGTCATGCACCTAACAGAGTTTGGTTTCTAGAATGTGGAAGGAACCCTTACAACTCAACAACAAAAAGACAAACAACCCAATTAAAATATGGGCAAAGGACTGCAATCGACATTTCTTTAAAGTGGATATAAAATACCCAAAAAGCACATGAAAAAAAATAGCCAAGGCCATTAGTCAGTAGGGAAATGTAAAAATCACAATAAGATATATGTTACATATAATCAAATGGCTATAATTTCAAAAGGAAAAAGAAAAGAATGAGCTGGTGAGGATGTCGAGAATCGGAACCCTTGTACATTACTGGTTGAAATGTGAAGTGGTACACCTGCTGTGGGAAACAGTTTGACACTGACTCAAGAAGTTAAACGTAGAATTAACATATGAATAGCAGTTCCACTCTTAGGTATATGCCCCAAAGGATTAAAAACATGATTCAGACAGGCACTTGCACACCACTGTTCATTGGGCAGTATTTACAATAGCCCAAAGTAGGAAATAACCCAAATGTTCACCAACTGGTGAATGGATGAGCAAAATATGATCAGTATTTGTAATGGAATATCATTCTGCCATAAAAGTGAATAAGTTCTGATACATGCTACAACACGGATAGACCTTGGAAACCTGCTGAGAGGAGCCAGCCAGACACATAGGACAAGTATGATGTGACTCTACCTTATCTGAGTATCTAGATTAGGCAAATTCAGAGAGACAGAAATAAAATAGACTGCAGGGGAGTTATTACTTACATAGCTGTTGGGTTTCTGTGTGGGGTAATAAAAAAAGTTTTGGAAATATATAATGGTGATGGTTGCACAACCTTGCAAATGTACTTGATGCCTCTGAATTATACACTTAAGATTGTTAAAACGGCAAGTTTTATGTTATATACCTATTTTATCACTATTTTTTAATCTTTAGGAGATAGATATGTTGCCTAGATAAGTTAATTTAACCCTCTAACTCTCAGTTTCCATATCTATAAAATGAGAATAAATATATTACCAAGCCTGTGAGATTACTGTAAAATCAAACAACACATACATGTGATGCCTGAGCACAGAGACTGCAAGGTGATAAGTGCTCAGTAAGAGGGAACCATCAACATTATTTTCATGCATTCATTTTACTCTGCCTGGAAACACACTCAATTTGAGGCCATATATCAAGTTTCCACTTTCAGCTATAATGGAGTGCTTGGGTAGGATCACCACTGCCACTGAGAACAGATAGAAAATCCAGTTAAAAAAAAAAAAAAAAAAAAAAAAAACTTAGCTGAGCCTGGTGGCACACACTTGTAATCCCAGTACTTGGGAGGCTGAGATAGGATCACAGGTTCCAGGACAGCCTCAGCAAGTAGTGAGACTCTCATTAACCTAGTGAGATCCTGTTTTCAAATATGACATAAAATCGGGCTGGGGGTATAGCTTGAAGGTAGAATGACTCTGGGTTCAATCCCCAGTACCACACATACACACAAAAAAATTGATCGGAAGGCACTGGAAAGCTGTAGACAACCAGGACTTGAGGCACCAAATTGCTAAAGAGAAGACAAACAGGTGAGCAGATGTTCTGTGAAGTGGCTACTCCTCCAGGCATCCACCAGTTCTTGACTTAGAGGGTAGGAATCTGAGCACAGGGCCCCTACTGATATAAGGTAACGAAGCCAGCAGAGCTTTAATCAACTTCAGGAAGGAGGAGAAAAAAATTAACCACAGTGCTGACAAGCTAGCTAGGATGCAAACAACAGGAGCTCCAAACACAGATTTCCTTCAAAGCACTTGCCTACATATTAACCACACACGGAGAGAAGTGAAGGCCCTAGTTAAAAAAAAAAAAAAAGTCAGCAGAAAGCTGAGCAGAGTTTTTCAAGGAGGAGACAGAAATGGGAGCTCAGGATCTCAGTTGGGCTGGAGAGAGCCATGGAATAGGACACACGAGACTGCAATCCTGCCTCATGGTACTTCCCCCCTACCCTCAGTACTGGGATTGAGCCCAGGGGTGCTCTACCACTGAGCTACATCCCCAGTTCTTTACTTGTTTGTTTGTTTATTTTTGTTTTGAGACAGGATCTTACTAAATTTCCAGGCTGACCTTGAACCTGTGATCCTCCTGCCTCAGCCTCACAAATAGTTGAGATTATACGAATGTGCCACTGTGCCTAACTCATGTTACTTTGCTTGAGGTCATTGGCTCACACTCTAGCTGCTGCCAAAACATAAGATCAGCCCTCTCTGGAGTACGATTATAAGAGCATCAAGGGCCTCTGTGGTTTTTCCCAGATGATGTCTATCATACAGGTAAAAATTACTAAGCATACTAACCAAAATTAGTGAGAAAAATTCCCAGGTGACACAGATATTAGAGTTATTAAACGCAGACTTTAAAATAAGTATTACTGCTGGGCGTGGTGGCGCACGCTTGTAATCCCAGCATTCAGGAGGCTGAGACCGGAGGATCCGGGTTCGCGGCCAGCCTCGGCTACCTAGTGAGGCACTCCGCAACTTAGTGGGACCCGGTTTCAAAATAAAGAATAAAAAAAAAAATAGGGTTGGGGGAGTAGCTCGGAGGTAGAACACCCCTGAGTTCAATCCCCAGTACCGCAAAAAAAAAAAAAAAAAGTATTACTGCCAGGCGCACATCTGTAATCGCAGTACTTGTGAAGCTGAGACAGGAGGATGGCAGGTTTGAGGACAACCTCAACAAGTAGTGAGACGCTCATCAATGTAGTGAGACCCTGTTTCTTTTTCTTTTTCTTTTTCTTTTGCTATACTGGGATTGAACCCAGGGGCATTCTACCTCCAAGCTACATCCCCAGGCTGATGTTTTATTTTTTAAACAGAGCCTCACTAAGTTGCTGAGGCTGGCTGCAAACCTGCGATCCTCCTGTCTCAGCCTCCCAAGTGCTGGAATTACAAGTGTGCACCACCACACCTGGCTTGAGACCCTGTTTCAAAAAATAAAGATAAAATAAGACTGGGGGTGTAGCTCAGAGGTAGAATGTTCCTGGTTCAATCCCTAGTACCATGTTCATGCACACTCATGTGCATATGCACACACAACAACAATAATAATAATAATAATAATAATAATAATGAAGTATCACTAATTTTAAAGAACATGTATGATAAGGTAGGGATTTCATTACAAATATATATACATATATATATATAAATTCTAGAGTTGAAAACACAATAATCGATATTTATATTAGGTAGATTTAAGAGTGGATAAAATATGACAGGAGAGAGGATTAATGGAAGTAGACCAGCAGTACTGGAAGAAGTAGAAGATAGAACAGTAAAAAATGGCTGATGCACAATGATTTGGGCTTTCTATGGATAGAAATACAGAAAAAAATGTAAGATATGGAGCATGTTGAAAAATTCTAAAACAGATACAACTGGAGTCTCAGAAGGAGAAAAGATGATGCAGCAGAAGAGTATCATAATTTTAGAAAGAAAGGAACACCATCAATCCATAGATTGAAAACACTCAATGAATCCCAAGCAAGATAAATACAGAATTATGTATGTATGTATGTATGTATTGTGGTACTGGGGATTGAACCCAGGGGCATTCTATCTCTGAGATATACCCCAGCGCTATTTTATTTTATATTTGGAAACAGGGTCTTGCTAAGTTGCTGAGACTTTCTTTGAACCTGTGATCT
Organism: Graphiurus murinus; assembly: GCA_004027655.1. Lineage (NCBI taxonomy): Eukaryota > Metazoa > Chordata > Mammalia > Rodentia > Gliridae > Graphiurus > Graphiurus murinus. Next base: position 5,545 of record PVLC010036690.1, on the reverse strand, counting down.
TCCTGTCTCAGCCTCCCAAGTACTGAGATTACAGGTATAACCATACCTGGCCCAGGACAATCTTAAAAAGAGACAAAGGAAAAATGAATAACTTCAAAGGAGTAACAATCAAATGTACAACAAACTTTTAAACTAAATTATTAGTCAGAAGGCAAGAGATAATACTTTTAACATGCTGGGGAAATTAACTGCCAACCTAGAATTTCATAGAATTGTGTAGCAGGAAATATTCTTCAAAAGTGAAGGTAGCCAGGTGCAGGGGTGTAGCTCAGAGGCAAAATATCCTTGGGTTCAATCCCACGTACCACACCCCCCCAAAAAAAAGCAAAGGTAAAATGAAGATATTTCTAGGAATTTTTTAAATGAGTACAGGAAGTTTTTTAGGCTTGTTGTTACCAAGGATAACCACTGAAAATAGTACTAGCATGTTAATAGTGAAGAAAGAGAAGCAAAAAGAATATAAAACACACAGTGAAGCCAGGTTTGGTGGTGCATGCCTATAATCTCAGTACTTGGGAGGCTGAGACAAGAGGATTGCAAGTTTGTGGCCAGCCTCAGCAACTTAGTGAGACCCTGGATATACACTAAAATATATTAGGAATTACACTAAATGTAAGTGGACTAAATAGTCTAAGCAAAAGACTGAGATAGGTTGAATGAAAACAAGAATAAATAATTAAACTATATATTGCTACAAGAGATACGTTTTACATACAAGATACAGAGAGATTGAAAATAAAAGTAAGGAAAATAGACCCCATGTGTTTCACACGTCCCTACGATCACTCTCAGGCTTGGTAGTTCACTAGAATGACTCATAGGACTCAGAAGACTGTTATTCTCATGACCATAGTTTATTAAAGAAGGTTTCAGATTAAAATAAGCAAAGGGAAAGGGCACATCAATGAAGTCCAGGAGAGACTAGGCACCAGCTTCAGGTGTGTGTGTGACCCTCCCATAGGGAACATGATAAATCTCCCAGCAATGACATGTGATAGCATGTATGAAAAGTTGCCAAGGGAGCTTGAGCCTTGATGTACAGGGTCTCTGGGGGTCAGTCACATAGGCATCCATTGTGTACTCTTCAGTCTCCAGCCCCTCAGAGGTCAAGCTGATGCAACATTGCTTGGGGCCACACTGTCGCAAGTGCTATCTGACTATATTCATTTGCAAGGTCTGCTGTAATGCAGTGTCACAGACTAGGCACTTTAAACCATAGACATTTATTCTCTAACAGTCCTGGAGGCCGGAAGTCCCAGGTCAATGAGGTCAGGGCTGCTTTCTCTGCGGCCTCTCTCCTTGGCTTATAGACAGTGTCGTCTGCCTACGTCCTCACACGTCCATCTTTCTGTGTATGTTATGTCCAAATTTTCTCCTCTTATAAAGACAGTCCTTCAGGGCATGGTGGTACACACCAATAATCCCAATACTTGGGAGGCTGAGACAGGATTGCAGAAATAAAGAAAATAAATAGGCTTTAAGAAAATAAAGACAAGGACTGGGGTGTAGCTCAGTAGTAGAGTGTTTGCAAGGCCCTGGATTCCATCCCCAGCACTGCAAAGCAAAACACAACAAAAACAATGAGAGAAAGAAGGATAACTAGAAATAAAGAGGGACATGTAATGATGGACGAGTGTACTCACCAGAAATATGTAATTTAAAATGTTACATGAGCCTAATAACATAAGTTAATATAACACTATTTCATACGAGCCTAATAACTTTGTATTCATTTTACAGGCTATGTCCCTTGACTTTGCTGAAAGGAGAAATAGAGAATTTGACAATCACAGTGCAGACTTTAAGCCACCTCCTTTAGCAAGTGAAAGAACAAGCAGACAAAAAGCTCAGTAGGAAGATCTGAGTAACATAATTAGCAAACTTGACACCTTAGACATACACAGAGTACCATTCCCAACAATGACAGAATACGCATTATTTTCCAATGCATATGGCGGATTATAAGAACTGATCATGTGGTTGAGTCATATGTTTCAACACGTCTTAAAAGATTAGAATGATTCAGACCATGTCCTGGGAAGAGAGGGGTACCTTCTTATTCTGTTAAAGAGTAGCTATTAAAAACCTTTTTAGTAGCATTTGGGAAGCTGAGACCGGAGAATCCAGGTTCGCAGCCAGCCTGCTACCTAGTGAGACCCTCTGCAACCTAGTGAGACCCTGTTTCAAAATAAATAATAAAAAATAGGCCTAGGGGTATAGCTCAGAGGTAGAATGCCCCTGAGTTCAATCCCCAGTACCGCAAAAAAAAAAAAAAAAAATCTTTTTAATGATGAAATATTTAAAACTTTCCCTGAGATTTGGAATGAGGCAACGATACCCACAAATCACACTACAACTCAGCATCACACAGTTGTTACTCTTTATCCACAGGGTTTATGTCCGAAGGCCCCTAGTAGATGCTGCAATCACAGACAGTACCAAACCCTAGGTACTGTCTTCCTCCTGTACGCCCCACAGTATTATCACAAAGCACCCAATTTCATCTGGGGGGTGTGTGTGTGTGTGTGTGTGTGTGTGTGTGTGTGTGTGTGTGTGTGGTGTTGGGGATTGAACCCAGGGCCATTCTACCTCTGAGCTGCACCCCCAGCCCTATTTTATTTTAATTTGGAAACAGGGTCTTGCCAAGTTGTTGAGAGTCTCACTATATTGCTGAGGCTGGCTTCGAACCTACAATCCTATCTCAGCCTCCCAAGTACTGGTATTACAGACATGCACCACCACAGTGGTGTATCACTTGTACAGTGATGCAAGGGCCACTGCTGGGTAATATATGGCAGTCGATCTGATAACAGACAGGCATCAAATGATTAACGGGTGGGTAGTTTATACAGCACGGATACACTGGACATAGGGATGATCCACATCTTGGGTGTGACAGAGACAGCGGGAAAGAGCAAGTTTTCATCATACTGCTCAGAAGAGCAGGAAGCTGTCCTGAGAGAAAGTCCAGCAAGTGTGGGCGTCTCCTGGTGAGTTTCCCTTCTCTCAGGACCCACATCATACATCAGCTGGGGTGCTATGGCTAAGAGCAGTTGCCTCCACTTCCTGACCGCCAGGCCCTCCTCAACCCTGCTGACTGGCTCCTGTCCATGACCCCAGGGGGTGTTTCTCCACCTGGTGTTTTCTTGGATTCCCTGGTGCTTTTCCCTTCTGGCCCTTCTCAGCCTTGTGGCCATATTCACTCTTCCTTTCCCAGGCCCCCTTCCTTTTTTCTGCACACCAAAGAAATCATAAAGGCGCTTTCCACTCCTGGTGACACCCCTAGCCTGCCGCTGGATCCTCCTGTCATGGAGGTCCTGCTATACTCTGGTTTCCAGAATATATTTTCACCTGATACCGCTGGGAGTATACGTTTAGGAGGCCCTTAAACTCTGCACACCCCAACTGGAATTTAATATCTTTATCCCTGATCTGTTCTGTTTTTGTTTTCCCAGGCTAGGGAGGCAGAGGTGGCACACACAGCTCAATTCCCTCCACTAGTTGTATCTCACTTGCAGTGGGGCCACCAAATCTTGATTCCAAAATACTCTCCCAGTTGGAACATCCTTCCAGCCCCTGCCCATAACCAGCAGCTGTTACTAATACTGGGCGTGGCCACAAAAGTAAGGCTGCTAAAAAGGTGGTTTCCAGAGTGCAGCAGCAGGACAGTAGTTAGGTCTGGCCCCAGCAATTCTGCTTGAGGTGTGGGGAACAGGACTGGGGAGCAGGGAGGTGAGGAGGGCTCAGAAAATCCCTGAGAGATGCCAGAACACATCTATAATCCCTGTACTTGGGAGGCTGAGATAGGAGGATTGTAGGGTTGAGGCCAGTCTCAACAATTAGCAAGACCCTGATTCAAAATCAGGGGCTGTATCTTGGAGGTAGAACATCCTTGGGTTTAATCCCCAGTATGCCCCCCAAATCCCTGGGAGCCTATGGGGGCAAGAGCCCACCTAGTCCCTAAGGAGGAGACCCACCTAGGCAGAACGCCCCCGGCAAGCACCACTGTGGTGGGAACCTGATGAGGTGCAGGAGACGGGAGCCGCCGTTGTCCCCCAGGCTGCGGGGGCATGAGGGGCACCACACCAGAGTCTGACCCCACAGTTGGGGCCACATCAGGCTCTGCCTGGGCTGGCTGCCTGTCACACGCTGGCTGCGGTGCGGTCTGGACCCGCTGGCCAGGGTACCAAGACCCTGGCCGAGGTCCTGTGCTCCAAGTGTGTCGCTGATGCCTCCGACCAGGTCAGGGACAGGGCATTCAGAGAGGGACCCAGAAAGAAAGTGGCAGAGCCGCAGCCCAGCCTGGCTAGGACACCTGCTGGGCGCTGCGTGTCTGTGTTCTTGAGTCCTAGAGGCCTGACTGGTGTGGGGGGGGGCGGGGGTAGAGGAGGCTTTGTCCTTTGTCCTAAGCCTCTTCTGAGGTATGAGAGACGGCCACTTGCAGGAGTCCCTCAGGGCCACTCCACTCTGGGGACCTCGGGTCATCCATCAGCCTCTCCATCTACTGACCCTTCAGGGTTTCCACCTTCAGGGTTGTAGGTGGAAAAAGGGGACACCCAGAACTAGAGGGAGGCCCAGAGAGCTGGCGAGGAGGATCCTGCAGGACATCGAGGCTGGCACTTGCTCTCCAGAGGGAGGGCCTGAGGTGGGACACCCGCATCCCGTACAGAATGGGCACGGACAGGCCCCCGAGCCCTGAAACCTCCCACCGCCTCCCTGACTGCGTTCGCCTTCAGCCAAGCGCCATCAGGGTCTGCTCCTCTGCGCGGTGCTCACCGGGTGACAGCTGGTGTACCGAGAGCGCCCAAGTGCCCGAAGCCAGCCATCACCTGACACCGGACATATGTCGTGCGCGCGGCGTCCCATAATTACGGCAGCTGTGTACAAACCTCATTATACTTGATTTCCCCCACGCAAGAGGCTCTGCATCCATGGAGCCCTGGCCCACCCGCTCGTCACGTGGCCAGCAGTTCCCTCCTCTCATCCGCTCCACTGTTCCTGCCAGGCCGGTCCCCTGTGGGGGGCGACTTGGGCTGTTTCCAGTTTTCTTGGTTATAAATAGCACCGCCGTGCATATCTTTATTACAAATTCCTTCTTTCCTCTGAAACTCTGAGTAACCGAGTGGTACCCAGGCTCGCTGCCGTACGAGCTCCCTGGCTCCAGCAGCCTTCCGCCCACACTCGTCTGGCTTCTTAGTGGCTCCAAGCAGGGGCGGCTTCGGCCCTGTTCTTCTCCGACCCCAGGCAAGAGAACCTGAGGCTCAAGATTTCCCAAGTTCCTGCGCAGAAAACAAAATGAAATAAGAGCTAAATGAGAAGCCCACCAGTACTCCCTAACTTTCTATGCCCTGAAATTTAAAAACATCTCCTGCACGCAGGGCCTGAGGGAGACCCGAGCCCAGGCGGCCAGAGAGGCTCAGCTTCAGCTCCTTTTCAGGGTTTATTAGTACCTACTCTTCTTTTAAATGTTCTCGTGGACTTAAAAATAGTGCAAATACAATAAGTGAACATATTCTTACATGGAAAAGTTCACCACGGTTTTTTT
>PVLC010036689.1:0-15661 GCA_004027655.1 Graphiurus murinus | reverse complement strand
TTGTTGCTCATTACCATTTTTGTCTCTACCCATGTACATTTACATTTTTACACAATTGCAATCATAGTATATATACAATTTTGTGTGTTTTCTCTGAATTTTCTATTGAGCATTTTCAATGTTGTTACATAGTCCCGACAACCATCACTTTAATAGGTTGCAAAATATTCTTTTGAATAGCTACATCACAATTCATTATGCTATTCTTATACTGTTGGGCATTTAGATGGTTTCCAGTATTTCATGACTGTACATCGTGCTGTGATGAACATTTTTGTTTAAGGCTTTCTCTTTCTTTTTTCTCTTTCCTTGGGCTGGAGTCCCACAAGTGAGATTTCCAGGCCAAAATGGATGTACTTTTTATTTTGGTAGCTCTTGACAGGTAAGGTCAAATTGCTTCTCAAAGTGTTTTATCAACTTACATGACCTCCAGAAATATATAGGTTCATCTGCATCTCTGTGTAGTATATTTCACAACACGTTTATATGGTTTCAATAGCATTATGCATAGTTCTAATGCACTTACTATAGCTTTGAATCTTTGGCTTCGGTTGAAGTTCTTTTGTTCTAAGCTTTAGTGTGTGTGTGTGTGTGTGTGTGTGTGTGTGTGTGTGTGTGTGTGTGCGTGCCCGCACATGTGTGTTTTACTGGGAATTGAAGCCAGAGGTCTTCTACCTCTGAATTACACTCCCAGTCCTTTTAACTTTTTGTTTTGAAACAAGGTCTCAATATGTTGCTGAGAGTCTTGCTAAGTTTCTGAGGCTGGTCTCAAGCTTGTAAACCTTCTATCTCAGCCTCCCATGTACTGGGATCACAGGTATGCATCAATATACCTGGCTTTTAGTGGATGTTAATATCATAGCATTCCAATAGATGCATATAGGGACACATTCTATAGTCTCAAATGTCAGAGTTGGATGAGCGTGAGGAGTGGGGATATCAGTCAAATGTTTTCCCTTATGTACTGGAAGTACTAAGATAAAAAGAGTAAAGGAAATGTGGTATGGCAAGTTCAGTCTCTTTTTTCTCACTTCATTCTTCCCTCTTCTTTCTAGCAGGCATCATCTCCACCCAGATCTCAGTGTGTGTGGAGGTTGTGTTTGCTTTTATTCATGGCATGACATCAGCCTTTGTGCATTATTGTTGGTCCACCTGGCTTTTTGTCATTGTCTAACTGCCTTTGAAAGTCGCAGAAAAAAATATTCTGTCCATTCCTTCTCTCAACCCTACAATCTGCCCCCAACTAAATCCACAATAAACCAGTATAGTGCAGTGCATGAAGAGGCCCCTGCACTAAAAAATATCAAGGAGGATGAGTGTGCTCCCAGCTGGCAGAGCAATGAATAACCTTCCTGAACTGCCACCAACACAGATCATGAACTGTGGTCATCTAATCATGGGAGAATGAATCAGAGCCAGCAAATCATTTCACATAGGTCGCTCAGGAGCCCAAGATACAAATAAGTTGGAATCAATGCAATCAAAAGGTGAAAACCTTCACATAATGCCAGGTACGAGCCTTATCAATATCCCGAATTGTTCTAGGTCTCATAAAAAATCATAGCTTTAACCTTTGGTATGTGATGGTCCTAGTTTAATTTTTACTAGGATGTTATAGCGAATATATGTCAATTTTATAGCAAATGTGAACTTTTGAAAGTACTAATCCCATATTTACTTTTGTATTTTCTCCCACCTAGAATTTTGCCTTCATTTTGGTAAATTTCTTCTTGGGACAAATGTCAAATCGTTGGGGCTTATAGGACATTCATGTCCCAGTCATAGGAAAGTGATGGAGACAATAATACAGTGATCTTGATGTATCTTTGAAAAACTCTTGCAAATCAGGTTGAACAAGGAACTGTTCTATTCCTGATGAGTGTCATGCTCACTTTCCATTGTGGCTCAGGACTGAGCCCATGTAAATAGGAAGGTGGAAAACAGAAGAGATGAATATGGTTCCAAAGGTTCTCTTGAGAACATGCTTAAGTTCTCTGGTAATAGTCTGGTTCTAACATCTTGTGCCCCATAAAAAAATGTTGCTTTCTATCAAGATTTACACACAAAATTAACTGAAAGTGGAAGCAAATAGCATTGCATTACTTGTTATTTGAAGGAAAGAAGTGAAGGAGAACAAGATATTAGGATATGCTTTTTCTCCCATCTTCCTTGTTAATTCTTTCTCTCTTACCTTCCCTGAAGTGGTAGATAAGCATTTGTTTTGCTTTATTTTGCAGAATTAATATTAAAAATTGGACCCAGAGAAGATGACAGGCCATTCTTGCTCAAAACCACATGAGCTTCAAAACTTGGAAAGAAAGAAAACCCTAGCTCTGAATTTCATTTTTTCAAGCACTTTTGTTCATTCACCTTCAATTTCAGCTTCCCATGATATGATAAAAGTAAAATCTCTTAAAGGGTGCTGAAGTACCATAGCATATTCTATATATCCCCTCAAACAGGCCAGTGCTTGGGCAGTAATACCTCTTCTCTCTCCTTAATGAGAATTTAGACTGTCTGTGGAGCATTTCTAGAATGAGAGACGGAAAAGCAGGTGGGAGACCTAGATTCCAATGGGGTTTGTCACTATCTCCCATGCGACTTTAGGCAAGTATTGGGTCTTGAATAATAACTTTATTTTTAAAAAAGTGACATTTTTAAGGGTAAATGACACTTTCCCAGGTCTATAGTAAAGCAAGATTCATTTTTTTCATACTTCCAGAATCCCTGCCAATTTCTTAAAATTAAAAGAACTCAGGGGGGAGGAAGAAAGGTTATATAAATCAATACCATACATGTTTATAACTCTAAAAACCAGTTTTTAGTTATAAGTGGTTAGTAGGTCTAGATGGTTATGCTGTTTGGTAGCACACAAATGAATTTGTTTTCTTGTGCACAAAACCCACAGTGAAAAATTTGGTGGTATTTCAGATCTTTTTAAAAGAAATTATATTTAAAACTTTTCTTCCATTTAATTCTTTCCTCCAATAATACTTCCCTGATATGGAATAGTACTATAGTACTATACAGTGTCTTCCTGTCCTGATAGCAGTTTCATAGAAAGTAAGTGGACTGTGCTGGGGAGAAAAAGGACCCTTAAGGACACCAAGAGGAACCACAGGCCTCCCCATAGCCAATCTGTAAAGCAGAGGAGCTTCTGCGACCCTCAAGGTAACATCTTTACTACTACCCTTTGCCAGAAGATGGAAAAGCTTTTTATGCACACAGCTGGTGCAAAGTATCTTAGATTTCCTCCAGCAGGGAAGCTTGCTTTCCATTCCTACTCTCAAGCAAACTCCAGCTGCCACATCTTTCCTTTGCCAGTTGTTGTGGAAAAAAAGTACATGGCTGACTCTATATGGGCTGGAGAATCTCCTGTGATACACAGAGTGAAGTGGATATGTTTATTTTCAGACTATAGTGCTAGATGTATTGATTCAGATCAAAGTGTGATGGCTTTCATTAGTACGTCCTTATAATCCATGAGGGGGCTTAGCATGAATGCCACACTTTATGCTCTATGGTTGTCACTGATAATAATATTGATGATAATATGAATATTAATGTATTATAATAACTATAATAATAATAGTAGTAGAAAGGAAGATTTTCCAGCAAAGTCCACTATAATTTTATGGGATCATACTTTCTAGGTATTTTTCTAAATGTTTACACTTAGCATTTTATTTTGGATTCAGAGTAATTATAACATATATGTCTATGGTGTATATTTTTTCATATGTATATACATATATATATATATATATGTATATATATATACACGTATAAAGCTGACATCACATGAACCAAATTGCTAGTTTCTCAGGGCACATTGAAGAAGATTCTCTCATTCTGTCAACCGTTTTTTTGGGGGGGGAGTGGGAGGGGGAGCACAATGTGGTGTCCTAAGAGCATTCATTCTGCTGTGAAGAATGTCCAAATGGCAACCAGGATGACTCAGGAGATTTCTGTGAAAGCTACATTGAAAGGGGCAATGGCTCCTTCCATATTTTCAAACATGTGCGAATTCCCTTGTCTCCACTTTGTGTACTTCCCATTTCTGTGTTTGCTTCCAGAAGGGAGAGGGCCAAGAACGAGCTGAACTCGTTCCAGAGGGAGGTGTTTCTGGCAGGTGTGAGGATTTTAAGATAATAAAAACATGTAGCAACCAGCAGTACCCTGGGCTGAGCAGCAGCTGCCTCTCCACGATGCCTCCTAAAGCCTGCTCTGGAAGCGTTCTTGGCTTCAGCAACTAAACGGGCCCACTTCTGTTTCCAGCCATTTGATCTTCTTACCACTCAGCCCATCACTGGGGATTCCCAACTACTAAATTAGGAAAGTTTGAAAGCTCTTCATTTCTCCACCAATTCCCTTCAACAGTGGTAGGCAGAACATATTGTCTTATCTGAAGCACATCACTTTCCTAAAAGAACTCATGGCAAATAAAAAGGCACAGGGATAAAATGGAATGAAGGGGGAAAAGGTGTCAGCAGTGATGTATCTGGGGAGAAAACAAGTTTTCACTTCAGAGGTGGGAAATTCCAGAGTTGTCTCTTTCTGGACTAAACTTAGAACATATGTAGGTGAGAAAATGGAGTCATTTTTTTCTTCTTCTTTATCCGGTGAATGTGGGTGAGAGCCATATTGAGTGGAAACTTGACTTCATTTTGATTGCTTTCTTGTAGTAGGCAATGCATGTTAACAATGTTTTAGACATACATTTTTTACAGCTTGTAGAGGCCTTAGGCCAACAGAGCTGGTTTTCTAAGATTTCCTGTATGCATCATGTACATTTTTGAGCTCCAAAGTTAGATTCTATGAGCCTGCTATTTTCAAGTGCAGATAACAACATGATTGAAACAAATCTCTATTAAAGAAGAACAAAGATGGATGAATAAATTCCCTCCATTTTATTGGAACTTACCAAATGTTGAAAGTTAGAAAAAAAATAGTCAAGAGGCAATATAGCACAGAAATGGGAACTGTGCTGGAATAGTTGATGTTTAAAATGAAAACAAAAGTGGAATCCTCCTCAAGATATTTCAGAGAAATTACTAGTAAAGTTGGAGAGCAAGACATTTTGGTCTGCAGTACAATTTTTCTCAAGCTTTGGGCTATATAAAACTAAGCAGTATCCCACAACAATTTTCCTGCAATTAGTGGTGATGGTGTTGTTGCTAATGTTTCTGGAAAGACATCAGGGGCTTATGTGGTATGAGGTTTTATAAACTGGTGGATTTGATCTGGGTACTGTATTTTCAACATTTCCCCCCTTGAATTTTAACTCTCTTGATTTCCCAGTCATATGCATCATGTCCCACCAGAAATAACAATCTTTCTATCAATGATTTGCATATACACACTTTGATTTAATGTAAAAATAGTGCCATTTTCCAAGTATACATAAAGTCAGAGGTATTTGTGTGTGTATATTTTTGTAAATAGCAATCCCTTCATTGACTTTCCCCAGAGCAGTCTAAGCCAGGAACAGACTATTTCTGTCAGCTGGAATGTCTTGCTCTTGATGCACAAGTACTAGACAGAACTGGGTTGGAACAGGGTGTGATGGGGCCAAGGTCACAGGCCAGACACCAATTAGCTTTGCACCGGGGATCCAAACCTGTCCTTGGGCACAGATGCCCCTGTTCATCTGACTGAGAGCTACATATGGTTGATCTCGAGGGAAATTTGAGTGTGAACAGTACAGTGTGATTAGTCATGTCCGCTGAAATACACACCAAGTGCATAGGTTCCTGTACAGTGAGTTTCTTCTTCCTGGCCACAAGTGCTGGTTATAGGTACTAAAAGTAAAAGATTAGAGGGAATGGGGTGGGGGCTGCTTTCAGTTCTGTGGTTTTATCTTCTAGGCCGTCCACATTAGAACTTTTCAGTCAAGGTTTACCTATAATCAGCAACCTTGTTCTGCACTGTGAGATAATTCTATTTCAAAATATTCAGAGATGCAAGGTATATACCTACAGGTATATACCTACATCTATCCAATATGGGCTAATTGGCTAGATTTCATTAGTTAGGCAGATGGAATAGTGTGATAAAAAGTAATGCAACTTTGGAGTCAAACACATTTTAATTAGAATCTCAATATCATACTATTTCCCAGTCATTAAACCTTGGGAAAGGCAAATAATTTACTGAGCCTTTGTCTCCAAAACTATAAAAGGGGATCTGTTTGACACCAGTGTTTTCCCCATTTGGTTTTGGTGATACTTTGAATTCTTCTGCAGACTCTCTTTCAGCTCTTTTCACATTGATCATTTTGGAATTTTAAGTTTCCTTCAATGAAAACTGCCTCTGCCAGCTAAATAATAACTTTGAAACCTTCCTCACTTCTCATAAAAGGGCTGCTCCAACCTTCCCATCCCTAACCCTACACAAATGGTGGTGTAGTATGTTGGGGAAGAGGGCTTTCGGAAGTACTTATTCTCACTCTCTACTTTTTCATTTTGTGTTTTGTTTAGCTGGGCTTTCCATCAAAAGAGAACCTTTCATGTGACCTGGCTCTGCTGAATGTTATTTAGCTGGGAGAGGAAACCAGGAAAGACACCACTGTGTTACAGACAGAAGATCAAACCTGAACAGGAAAAAGATTAGAGTCCTCAGGTGTTCATTCCAGACTTCTTTCATTCATTTTGTTCTTAGAATGACATAAGACAATATTTTTTCTCTCTCAGTTCTTTCATAAAATATATGAGGGTACTATGAGTCTATATCAAAGTGAAAGGAAACTATACAATTCAATTCAGAAACTGACAGATTGAGAATACACGTTAATATTCTGAGCTAACAGCTATTAATATCAAGAAAGTGTGATATCTTATTACTGCTCTGTGGTGAGGTTCATGTTGCATGAAAGCAAATTCTGACCTGACTGGTTATTATAGCCTAAGGTATGAGACTTTCAGGATTGACCACTAACATTCTAAGTTATTGATCATCAGATTCAGAATAGGTATTGGGAGAGTATAAATCAATAAGTGTCCACTGTATTCACCCAGTGATGGATAACTTAGCAGCCTACTTTAATTTGCAATTCAATTGGTTATACATTTTCCCCCAAAGTGTTAATCAATTTTCAATCAAAGCAGATTCAAGTGTCACCCTGGGTCACTTCAGAATCCTAACATGTTATTTATTTTGAAAATAAAATTCAACTCTTTGGTATATGTGTATATCTTCTTGGCAGTTTCTAAGCTATAAATTTGTTGGTTTACTTACCCACTTGTATAATGATAGGTCCACTTCCTCTTTCCTCACCCTATGCCATCTTGCAAAGGAACCAATTTATGTAACAGCAATTTCTCATTATGGAAGCTATAGATAAATCTATAATTTTAATGACAACTTGCCCTTCCCCAGGTTTAGAATTTTTTCAGTTATCTTTAAAAAGTATATATCCACTTACTGATCAATAAGTACACCTAGCAGATTGCTGACCTAAGTTCTTAAAAATACTTCCCTTAGGCTATTGTTGTAATGAAGGCTATCCAAAGAAAATATAAGCCCCCCTGCCCATATGTTTTTCTCTCTTTGACTCTTCTGATTCCCCTAAAGCTGTTCTGTGTTCCCAGAATAACATATGGAAGAAACTTACCCTGCTCTGTATCTGTAAAGTCCTTCATAGTCTAGAAGGCATTCTAGCTTTTCTCTCCATTACATCTTATCTACTCTGAGTTCCTTTGGATGATAAGTTCTCCTGAATTGTTTGACCTTAGGGGTTAAGGGATATTGTGGCTTGATATACTAAGGCTTGCACATTTTAAAATATAAGCTTTATAAGAAATGGACTCTAGCATTTTAAAAAACTTACTTTTGAGTCCCAAGTTTCCAGCAGAGTGCCTAACAATAGTAAATACTTGATTTCAAGTCAGTAATACATATTCAATAGTTATTTGTTGATCAGAAGTTAGATACATATTTGCATTCTAATAAGGGTGCTTGTTTTAACTCGAAGGCTTTTATGATGATGGTGTTATCAAAACTCAGAACACACTTTAAAGGAGTATTTTGAGATTGGGGTATTCCAGAAATTATTATGAATGCTCATATTACTGGCTGACCCACCATAGGTAAGACTAGTAAACTTAATGTCACCAAAAGAGGGTTTCATATAATACATTGGTACATCCACTTAAAAGGCATTAAAACATTGTAATTGAACTTAAAATATTTAAAGTTGAATCCACTTTCTTTAGCTTATTCTAGTGATCAAAATTAACTAAATTTCTTTGTCTTAGAGATGACTGGGGAATTGCCAGATCCATGGCAGAAACTTCTGAATATTCTAAGGCAAGTCTACCCACCAGACTATGTGTATGATTTCACTTGAGGAGTTAATTTCTACTATTCTTCATTTTCTGATCATTCATATCCATCCTTTTTGCTTTATTCTTTCTTGTCTGAAAGAGAGTCTTTGCTCCCAATTTGGCACTGTGGAAGTATCAGAATGAATTTTAGTAGGTTATATCTTCCTGTCTTAGAATGATAGGACTGAAATATCCTTCTAGTAGTCACAGAATTCCAGAAGTGGAAGGATACATTACACATAACCTCATCCAGAGACTTTAATGGAAGCAACAGATTTGCCGACAACTACTGAAGGTAATGTAGTAAGTTTAAACTAAAACTGAGGCCCTTTTATTTCTATTCCAGGATTCCAATGATGTACTATGCATTGTCCTTAGTCATGAAGTCACTAAATCCTTCAAAACTATTTTTAATTGAACGTCTAAACTGTGCAGACACTGTGAAAACATCAGTACTTCAGTGGCACATACTAAGAAATCATAATATGCTACGGCCACCCTCCCGTGCTCACAATCTAGCAAGATGTCCTAACAGAAAAATAACACTGTGGGACTCCATGGCACTGCAGGGACACCTAGCAGGGCACCAATCACCACCTGATCAGGGGAGACACCTGAGCATAGGCTCCTATTCAGAGTCCCACAGCTAACTTTAACAGACACAAGGAGTCACTGCTGAGAAAATCATATGACTTACTGGATACATTTTCCCGAAAGTCACGCAAATGCTTTTGTGGCACTGTAGTGATCCGCTCTACATAGTTTTTGCAATTACCAGCTGAAAAGATTATTAAAAAGAAAATCAGCATCTCAGAAAAAAAGAAAACAGTACTGCATTAAGCAAAATAGTATTCCAAGTTTTTGGAAAGGATAAGGAGAAAAAGTAGGAATGCCAAAACCTCTAGCACAGTAAGAGGTTAGGCCAAAATAGATCACATGTTCCTTCTTGTCCCCACTAGTAAGCTGCACAGTAGTTTGACTAACCATTACAATCTCCAGGCAAGACAATCGACTTCGCAGGGCTAGAGCCCAGAACTGCAGATGTAGAATCAAGATGAAGACATGTTTCTATGGTCTGGTACAATTGAATGGCAGCTATAGCATATAGGGGATTTCAAGGGTAGTGACTTGTTGCCAAGTTCAGAGAGCCATAGAAGTTCTCCAAGGTTTATATATTCCAGATACCACAAGCTTGGCTTTTAGTCTAATCAGTGCCTCATCAAAAATGTCCTTACCAGACCATTGGGTTATTTGTCTTTGGAGAAAAACATTTCTTAAATATTATAGTGGAAGTCAGAGGGAAAGATTATAATATAAGAATTTCTTATTGGCTGGTTATTATAACATATCTAAAAAATTAGGAGCACCTGCAGTTCAGTTCTATGATTGGTCTTCATGAGGATTTCACTGACTGTCAATGTCTTCATTTTTCTTGGTATAACAGCAACCTCTCTCTGTATATATGCATATATAACAGTTCTTTAAGAGAATGAGAAAATGTTTCGAAGGGTCTTTTTAAAAATCAAATAAGCAGCTGCAAATGGAGAAATAACCATTCCGACTCTGTTTGGGAAACAGCTCTGATCACTCAGGGTATTCAGCAACTGCACAGGGAACTTATTTAGAACAGCTCTGAATATACCATGAAAACCAGCCCTAAGCTAATTCGTCTGATTGTATTCTTGGCAGTTCTTTTTGGATTGCTAACACTTTGCAGCTGTAAAAATAAAACAAAAACACCCTTGAAATAAGTTAGGTGCATATATGAAAAGCACAGCTGGGCTATTCCCCTAGATCATCTGTAGATATAGGATTCTGTTTTTAAATGGTATTTTGCAAAAGGGAAAGACCATGGCTATCTATGACGAAAAGCCAGAACTGCAAAAAGGATTCATTCACAACCCCTACCCCCACCCCGACTTTCCCCTTGTACCATTTCTCTCCCATGTCTGTGGCACTGCTTTACTGACTTCCATAGAAACTGCTGTTAGAAACATCAGTTTTGGCTGAGTCCACACAAAACTAAGTAGAGATCAAGCAACATTTTGGAAGCTGAGACTGTCAGGGAATTTGGATGTTTCTGGGTATGATTTTTTAATTTTATTTAAAAATTTTGGGATGTGTGTGTGGGGGGGGTTGGGGATTGTACCCAGGGATATTACATCTGAGTTACACCCTTAGCCCTTTTTCTTAATTTTTAAAAATTTGAAACAGTCTCATTAAGTTAGCACATGCTGGCCTTGAACCTTGGTCTTCCAGTCTCTCGTGGTCTTTGTAGAAATACTTAGAAGTGATGGGAGTCAAATTACATTGTTGATTTTTCAGTATAATGGAGCTAAAATATCTTTCTGGAAAACTTTTAGTCCATTTCCAGTTACCCAATAACACTTTCAAAATCAGACACTTGAGCATTTCTTATTTGTAAGTCTTTTTCTTTTCTTTCCTCTCTTTCTTTTTTATACTACAATGCACATGACTGCGTTGTCCTGTCCAGAAACTCCAGAAAGCTCCCTGAGGGTGGGCCTGCAACTTTTTTCACACAGAGCATCCTTGCCTGCACTCATCACAAATTTCATCATGTCATTAAAATTCTCCCAGGGTTCCCCTTTACCTTTATCATAGATCTTCTAAGTTACACTGGTTCTTAGTCCCATTCCCATGTCTTTTCCTATACTCTATCAACCTTCTTCTCCATCAGTAATGAGTTTCTTGTTCTTGTATACTCCAAATTTGCTCATATGTCTCTGCTTTTACAAAATGTTTTCCCTGTCTCTGCAATATTTTCTATGTGTTGTCTCTTGGTTGCCTGAGCCTCTCCATCTCTATTTGTCCTTCCTGTTGACTATGACCTTCCTATTGAAGCATTCAATTTCCCCAAGGCAGCCCTACTGGTCTTGTTCCCAGATCTTCCCACAGACAAAGTGAATTATTCTGTTATAAGACTGATCATATTGCCTTTTAGTAAGATGGAATACTCCCTGGGGCCAGGGCCTGGTCTTCTTATTCCTGCGTTCAGAATGTTATATAGACATTGACTAAATTAGAACCCACCACGCACACCTGCAGTTCATCTGTGCTGGTGCTTCCTGGCTGAGCACAGCCTTCCCATCTCACCTACTGTGTTCTCATTCATCATTTACTGAATAACTGGGAGAAACAACTGATGGAGGAATGAGTAATAAATGACTGATTCTTTTTTCATTATGAGTTCTTGAAAGAATGTGTTAGGTCCTCTTGGTGGCAAGGGGTGTGTTGCTAACTTCGAAATGTTATTTCTCATTGAGAGGTCACTTCCCATAGAAATACAACGTTTTATTCATATCCTGTGTAAAGTGGATCTTTCTAAGCTACAGGCAAATCTCATTTAGATGTGGGTGGATTCTCTGAATTATGATTTATTCACAAAACCATATTTTAAAGTTCTTATTAAGAATTAGCACCTACTCTAAATTAATTAAGTGTTCACAGTATGACTTCATTACATGGTTTGAAGTGTTTTGAATTCCCAGAGCACCAGACACATCCTTTTGCACTTTCAAACTAAAGTGCAAAAGTAAAAAGAACACACACACACACACACACACACACACACACACACACACACCACAAAGCTAAATGTAAAGGCCATTCTCATCAACTCCTAGGCATCTCTTGTATGAGTAGAGTCCTTGCCACTCTCCACAGTGGGCTCACATGTATTTTGAGAGACCAGGAAGGTTGGTATCAGCCCCCTTTAAAGATGAGAAAATACATTCCAATAGAATCAATGATTTTCCCAGTGAAATGCAGCTCCACAAGAACAGAAAAGGGCTCAGATCTCTTGGACCAAATGGATACCCATGTCTTGCATCCTGTCTTTGTGGCTACACTTCATTGGAACTATGTTGGTGTTTCCAAATGCACTAAGCATAAGCATACACATTCAAAGGATGCATTTCCTTTATTTGCTTTATTTATTTTCTTGGAAATAAATGGAGCCCAGAGTTATATGGAGAATAGACTTTATCTTAGAGGCATTTAAAATTGCATCATTATAATATTATTAATATTTTGATTATGTGAGCCCATTTCTTTTGTGAATAAATTTACAATGTTTTAATTGTCAGCAGAGTATGTGGTAGATAGCAACACAGTTGTAAGCAGATGCAAGTAGGAATTTCAATGGTAGTACCAGGTGATGACAAGTATATCACAATATATGAATGACTTTGAAATAAAAATTTTATGTTTTAAATTAGCTGGCTATATCATAAAATTCAGCAAAGCAGAATATTTCTTGCAATATGCTTTCTAGCGTTCTAACACCTTGTCTGGGAAAGATGTGGTTATCAATTTCCTTGAAACTAAGTCACAGCTTGAACATTTTCAATAAGAAGAGGTTTGTTTTTTTTTCAAGATTCTTAGCTAAATGTCCTTTATCTTAGTGTTATCTCATAAGTTCTAAGTAGATCTTGATATTGCATGAGAATCATTTCTTTACTTCCTTTCAATCTACATCCTCTGCAAGGTTGCTGAAAGGGTGTCTATTCCATTATAATAGTAATAGTAAAATAATAATAATGATAATGATAATTAATATATAAATTAATTAATTTATATTAATTAATTATAAATAATTATAATGATAACGATAATAATTTATATTTTATTATTATTATCTGGTACTTGGGATTAAACTCAATGGCATTCTACTTCTGAGCTATACCTCCAGCCTTTTTTAAAAACAAATTATTTTGAAACAAGGTTTCTCACTAAATTATTGAGGCCCTTGCTAAGTTGCTGAGGCTGGCCTTGACCTACAAGCCTCCTGTCTCAGCCTCCCAAATACTGGAATTATAGGTGTGCCCCACTGTACCCAGCTTCCTTCTCTTTAAACAATTAAACTTTATAAGCTTATTTTTCTACTATCTCTCCATGACTGATGTGCTGACATCAAAAATATTTTTATGTAGATTTTATGAGTTAAGCTCAATAAAAATAAATTATTTATTAGAACGTTAAGGTTTGCCTGCCTTAAGCTGATTCATTGCTATTTTAACCAACCATACCTCTTATGCTTGCTCCACATTCCACTCAGCAGATCAGTGGATTACAACACATACAATTCATTTGACTACAATAGATCTTTGGTAAGCTGTTGGATTTCTGTTATAAAGTTGGTGTAGTCCAAGTTCAGTACTGGTCCTTGATTTGAACTTTTAATGTTTAATAGCTATAGGATATTTAGTTTGTTCCTAGGCCTCAACTTGCCTGATGTGCTGCTGGTTTCCACAGGAAGTGAAGTGAAGTTAAAGGCAAAGGCTTCTAGCCCCATTGAATCAACTCCTAAGTTTGTCAAACTACTTCTTGGTATTTATTTATTTTTGGTGCTGGGGATCTAACCCAAGTCCTTTCCCATGCTGAGTACAAGCTCTACCACCAAGCACATCATTTATTCTGGACCAGTCGTTGCACTAGATGCAAAGGATGTATTTGTCAGGCCTCACTCTCTATGACTAGTATTACAAAAATAAGACTGTTTACTTTCTACCTTCCTGAATACAAAATTAATTCATTTTATGATTTTTCTGAATTATGTAACACCTCCAAGAGATTGTGGTAATCAGCATTCCCTGGTCCTATTCTTTTTTTAAAGTTTATTGGCGCATTGTAATCATATATCTTTATTAGGTACAGGATGGGAGGGGCATACATGCACACAACTCTCATTTAATCCTTCTCCAATTCCCACCCCACTCCCTCCCCCCACCCGCCTTCTCATGTTCAGTTTAGTGATTGACTTTGATATGTTTGTGAATGTGTATCATGTGCATTAGGGTGCTCCCCCATCTCCCTCAATTAAGTTGCTTTCTTTACTCATCTAAGGTTTGTCCTTTGTCTGGAGTCCCATTTTCTCCTTAGCTTCCACATATTAGGGAGAACATCTAACTTTTCACATTTTGTGACTGATTAATCTGACTTAGCATAATGCTCTCCAGTTCCATCCATTTCCCTGCAAATGATACTATTTTGTTTTTCTTTATGGCTGAGTAAAATTCCATTGTGTACATACCCCATAGTTTTGTAATCCATTCATCTATTAATAGACATCTTGGCTGGTTCCATAGTTTGGTAATTGTGAATTGTGTAGCTATAAACATAGAAACATGTGATAGTTTGGTTTCCATTCTTTGGGTAGATACCTAGAAGTGGTATTGGTGGATCTTATGGTAGGTTCATTCCCATTTGTCTGAGGATTCTCCATACAGTTTTCCAAAATGGTTGCAATAATTTATAATACCACTAGCAATGTATTAGAGTTCCCACTTCTCCACACCCTCACCAGCATTTGTTGTCTGTGTTTTTAATGATTATAGATATTCTAATTGGGGTTAGGTGAAATCTCAGGGTGGTTTTGATTTGCATCTCTCTGGTTGCTAATGATGTTGAACATTTTTTCATACATTTATTGGCCATTTGTATTTCTTCCTTTGTGAAGTGTCTATTTAGTTCACTTACCCATTTTTTATTGGGTTACTTATTTTCTTAGTGGTTAGTTTCTTGAGTTCTCTGTGTATTCTAGATCTTAGTCCTCTATTGGAAAAGTAGCTGGCAAAAAATCTCCCATTCTGTGGGCTCTCTGTTGAGGTTCTTGATAGTTTCCTTTGCTGTACAGAAGCTCTTCAGTTTAATGCAATCCCATGTATTGACCCTCCTTTTAATTTCTTGTGCCTTTGGGGTCTTGTTGAGAAAGTTTTTACCTATGCCTATGTGTTGAAGTGTTAGACCTATGCCCTCTCTGGTCTGACTTCCAGATCTTTGATCCATCTTGAATTGACTCTTGTGCAGGGTGAGAAAGTGGGGTTTATTTCCATTTTTCTGCACATGGTTAAGCAGTTTTGCCAACACCATTTGTTGAAGAGGCTATCTTTTTCCCAGTGTATATTTTTGGCCCCTTTGTCAAAAATCAAATGGTTGTAAGTGTGTGGATTTGTTTCTGAGTCTTCTATTCTGCTTCATTGGTCTATGTGTCTGTTTTTGTGCCAATACCATGCTGTTTTTATTACTGTGGCTTTGTAGTATAGTTTGAAGTCAGGTATTGTGATGCCTCCTGCATAGTTCTTGTTGCTGAGAACTACTTTGGCTATTCTGGATTTTTCTTGTTCCAAATTAATTTAAGAACTGATTTTTCTATGTCTATGAGGAATGACCTTGGTAATTTAAAGGGCATTGCATTGAATCTGTAGATCACTTTTGGAAGAATGGCTATTTTGATGATATTTATTCTTCCTATCCAAGAGTGTGGAAGGTCTTTCCATCTTCTAAAGTCTTCAATTTCTCTTTTCAATCTTTTATAA
>PVLC010036688.1:0-15695 GCA_004027655.1 Graphiurus murinus | reverse complement strand
ATCTAGTGATGCTGTAGGTGGAAAGTTGATTTAAAAACATAGCTATAGCTAGAGACAAATCTTTCCAGCCTTTTAAGAAAGTTTTGCTCTGAACAGGTAGGAAACCAGTGAAAGGCTTTCAAACTAGAAAGTGACACAAATTGATTTGCATTGAAAAGGACCATTCTGCCTGCTGCAAGGAAAGGGAGGGTTCTGCCTGGTAGGAATAGGTTAAGGACCCGTGACTAGTGAAATGGTTTTGAATGAGATATGATAGTAGTCAAAGCATGGTAGTAACTCGGAGGAGTTAATGCTGGCAGATTTGCTAGTGGACTGGAAGGAGGTGGGGATTGAGGAAGGAATCCAGGAGTAGGAAGGTGAAGTGGATTTAGAGATTGAGACACTTTGCAAATAGCATCACTTTGCAGATACCCAAAGAAATGTCAGCTGGGCGTTGGTGGGGAGATTAGCCTAGAAGTGTGTGTGTTGGGGGAACGGGGGAGAGGGGAAGGATTTTATGCTCAAAGTTCAGATCCAGGGTTTTCTTGTCATGTGAATAGTAAGATGTGGGGCTGGACAGGGTCACCCAGGGAAGGTCTGTGGATAGAGAAGTCTGAACTCTAGCATGGTTGTACATTTAGAAGTCAGCATGGTGAGGAGGAGCCAACAAAAGAGCCCAAAGACTTCTCACTGAGGAATAGAATCAAAGAAGAGTGGTGGCAGGAATGCGTGAGGAAAGCATATCAGGGAGCAGGAGACTGGGTAATGTGTGCCTCAGAGACAACAGCGTCCTATTCAATGGTCTTCAGAAGTCAATCCACTGATCATGTGGCTACAACATTCTACTCTCTAATCCAACCTAAAAAATTACTGATAGTGGGCAGCTAGATGCCAGCAACTGTACCTTTAAACTTCTCCACCTTGAGTAGCCATACTAGAGTCCAGATGCCCAGCTGTGAAAATCCTCTTTTTGGCAGTGACAGCTGGCTATTTGGCTTCTTTTGCTACCTAAAATTGAAGCCATGGATGTCGAACTAATCAATGGGCCCATTAGAGTGATAACTATCATGGAGACTTATTACTTACTATCTGAGTGTGTTAGTGGTATCAGTTTAGTAGTTCCAGAATCTTGATCCTTTTTTTATTCTAGTCATTCAGTTTACTAGTTTTAGGAGGAAATGCAGATTGGATTCAAATTTATTCTCCTATAGAATATGCATGTATATATTTATGAGCATGTCTATGAAGTTTCATATTTAGTTTTTATGACTAAATAATTGTGAGGTTCATGAAATTAATGTCATTTACCTTGGTTTTGGCATCATATTCTAGCTCCAGTCCCTCTACATAAAGTCTCATTTTGAGAGAATATATTAAAACTCTTTTTGGGAATGGAACAAAATTTTTTGAATAGTTTCCCTTTATCTCGACCTTTCAGCATGGTAACCACTGGGCACGTGTAGTTACTGAACCCTAGAAATGGGGTTAGTTTTGCATACTCTAGAAGTGTAAAATAGCAGATATCAAAAACTTGGTATGAAAAGATATAAATATATCATTCACAATTTTGTATTGATTATTTGTTGCAGTTGCCATATTTGGGTGTACTGGACTAAATAAAATAGTCTAGTTTACTTTCAAAAATTTTTTAAATTAAAAGGATATATTAAATTTATTTCATTTATTTTTCAGTTTTTAATGTGGCAACTATAAAATTTACAATTACAAATGCGACTTGCATTATATTTCTATGGGACAGCGCTATTCTATACATTCGGATCAGATATACAATGTTTACATCAGTCTCTCAACTTCCTGGTGTGAAGAAAACGGTATAATCTTTTCAGCACAATATTTAATCCTACAAAGTATTTCTTTTTCTTTCTTTCTTTTTTTTTTTTTTTTGGTGCTGAGATTGAACCCAGGGGCATTCTACCTTTGCATTACACCCCCAACCCTAATTTATTTTTCAGTTTTAAACAGGGCCTCACTGAATTGCTGGGGCTGGCCATGAACCTGTGATCCTCCTGTCTCAGCCTCCCAAGTACTGGGATTACAAGTGTGTACTACCATAATAGGCTCACCATAAAATATTTACTGGCATCAAAAAACAACTTTTAGCTGTGCATGGTGGCATAGCCTATAATCCTAGCTATTTGAGAGGCCAAAGCCTGGACAAATTAATGAGACCCTGGTTCAAAATAAAATAAAAAGGGCTCTGAAGCAGAGTACTTGCCTAGCATGTGCAAGACCTTAGGTACAATCCCCAGGATTGCCAAATATATATATTCTATATTTTTTTTGACAAAAAATATGAACGAATAACACAAAACTCTACATGTAATCACTGACATATGCACAGTTTTAACTAAAAGTGGAAGTAGTTTTTGTTTTGTAACTTTTTTTTCCTTTGGTATTGGAGACTAAACCCAGAGGCATTCTACCTCTAAGCTATACCCCCAGCCCTATTTTATTTTTATCTTGAAACAGGGTCTCACTAGGTTGATGAGAATCTCACTACTTGCTGAGGCTGTCCTCAAACCTGTAATCCTCCCATCTCAGCCTCCCAAGTTCTGCGATTACAAGCATGCATCACCATGCCCAGCTTATAACTTTTTAAAATAACATGAACTGTCTTTGCCATTAGACACTTTTTTTGTTTTGTTTTTGATTTGCAGTATTTTGGTTGAACCCAGGGCTTTGTGCTTGCTAGGCAAGTGCTCTATTACTGAGCTACATCCCCAGCCCTTTTGTTCTTATTGTTTTATTTTCAGACTGGGTCTCACTAAGTTACCCAAGCTGGCCTCAAATTTGGGCTCCTCCCGCTTCAGTCTTGGAAGTATCTGTGCCATTAGATACTTTTACGTTTTTCTGCACTAATATGCCTGAAGATATAGCATACTCCCTAGAAGTAACAGTCGTTATGATACCAGGAAATTTTTAATATTTAGTAATAGTTTTATTGAGATATAACTTACATGCCATAAAATTCATCTTTTTAAAGTATAAAATTCAGCAGGTTTTAGTATACTCAGAGTCATGTAACTATTTATTGCCCCCTATTGAGTTTTATAACATTTTCATGACTCTAAAAAGAAATTCTGAACCCATTAGCAGTTCTCCCACCCCCCTCCAGCCCTTGGCAACCACTAATCTACTTTTTGTCTCTACCTATTCTGAATATTTCACGTGAATGGAATCATACAGTATGTGGTCATGGTCCTTTGTGTCTGGTTCTTTCATTCAGCATAATGTTACGTTTCATCTGTATTGTAGCACATATCAGTACTTCATTATTTTTTATAATTGAATAACATTCCATGGCATGGATATACAAAATTTTGTTTATCCATTTATCAGTTGATGGACATTTGGGTTGTTTCAATTTGGGAGTGAGTATGAATAGTCCTGCTGTGAACATTCATGTACAAGTTCTGGCATGAACATGGACTTTGAATTCTCCTGAGTATACAAGTAGCAGTGAAATTGCTGGGTCGTATGGTAACTCTATTTCATATTTGGAGAAATTGTCAAACTATGTGGCTGCACCATTATATAATCCCACCACAGTGTATGAGGATCTAACTTTGCCACGTACTCACTAACACAATAGCAGTGAATAAAAGGGGGCTGGATATGTGTGCAGTGTGCAAAAACAGCTCTCACAGCCAGTAAATGCCAGCTCCAGTCTGCCACTGTGTATTTTCACAAGTTTCTGTACTTGAATAACTGAGGGGACATTTCAGGAAAAGCCATCCAGAATCCAGAGTCTAAAATTTAATAAACCACTGTGAGGGCAAGAAGTTTTTTTCTTTGCCTAAGTTAAATGCCATCTTAAAGGATCACTCGTGTGGTATTTGGTATTACATGTTGTAGCATGCAAAGAAGAAATTACAAACTTGCTAGAAATTCAAGAGGGCAGCCTCTGGGCTGTCAGCACATAAACCATCTGAGAGACAGGAAGGAGAGAGAGAGAGAGAGAGAGAGAGAGAGAGAGAGAGAGAGAGAGAGAGAGAGAGAGAGAGTGTTAGTTGTGTATTCGGTGATTAGCAATCCCAGAGGGAAAAATTTTTATTGTCCCTCAATAGGGAGGTATGGCTTGATCTGCTCACATAAAAGGTGAAAACCAAGAGAGAACAGCCCTCATTCTTTCCCTTTGCAAAGGACTTTGTGACTTGTAAAAGGGTTTTTGCAAGACAGTAATATTTTCATGTATCCAGTTTCTAGTTGCTCATTAAGACAGTGATAGATTGCAAATTCAGGTTTCTAGGTCACTTTTGTTCACATGAATGATTGAGGTGTGGTGCATCTCTTGGGTTCTCTGCAGATGGAGATCTCCATGAAGCACTGCTAGGAGAGAGAGAGGCATCATTGTAGTGAGGCCTGGCTCTGGGCCAGGCCCAAATGAAGCACTGACCTTACATTGTCTCTGAAGCCACCCAAACCCCTGGGAAGTAGCTACGATTGTTCTCTTCCATTTCATAAATACAGAGGCTCAGACATGTTACATTACTTGCCAAAGGTCAAGAAATTTATAAATGCCTGAGCTGGGGACACAGAGGCTCAGACATGTTACATTACTTGCCAAAGGTCAAGAAATTTATAAATGCCTGAGCTGGGGACACAGAGCAGGACCGTCTGACACCTAAAGTCTATATTAAGAATCTCTAGACTGGCTCAGGTCAAGGGTTTTAATAAATGTGTAGATGTTTAATGTGTTAATTGGACAGGATGAGCTAACATGTTCCAGAGTAGGAAGCACTAGTCTAACCAGGGCAGGGTGGGGGGTGAGTACTGGGGGAAGGGAACCATGACAAGGGTGACAAAAAAAAGAATGTGTCCACATGTTGTCGTGCCGAATTGGGTAAAGTACGAAGACTGTTATTTGTAATTGGCTCTTTCTCACTGCTGAATGAGGTCAGCCTTTCAGAGTGCCCTCTGCTGCCCCTTTGTAGCCGTGGCCCCCTTTACATAAATTGTAAATTATACACCGAGTTCCACGACCACAGAGGCCAACTATCCAGCTCATGCATTGATGTGGCTGAATCTCCACTCCTATCCCACGTCTGACGCAGAAGGTACTTAAATATTTCTTGGGTATTGATGGTGATGATGATCAAAGTAAAAACTCAAAATAGTAGCAATGTATTCTTCCCATGCATTATCTCATTTAATTGCCACAACATCTTTATGAAAGAGATACTCCTCCCTCCCTAACTTATAGAGAGGAAAACCATGGCTTAGGGAGGGCTTGTAATTCGCTTGAGGACACAATGAGAGAGTAGCAGAAAAATCAGCTTTGCCTGATCAGCACCTTGGCATTTAACATTATGCTATGGTCTGCTGATTTACAATACATTTGTTGTATCTCTAAGAAAGCTCATGTTATTAAAATTGGATGCTAGAATTTAAGTTCTGCAAAGGAATGAACC
The DNA here is from genome assembly GCA_004027655.1 of Graphiurus murinus. Lineage (NCBI taxonomy): Eukaryota > Metazoa > Chordata > Mammalia > Rodentia > Gliridae > Graphiurus > Graphiurus murinus. The sequence goes on along the minus strand of PVLC010036688.1, from coordinate 10,284 downwards.
CTGTTTTATTAAATGTACCCCCAGCAATTAGAACAATCTTGGCATACATTAGATAAACAATAAATTGGGGGGGGCATATAGGAATGCAAAGGAACAGTTATTTCGATAAGATTAGGAGTAACAAGCTGGATAGTTTCATGCTCAGGACTAATTGTTCTTTGCATGAATTTTGTCAAGGGTAGACGAATGCAACCTAAATGTCACTAACAAATTCAGTAGTTTACTCATTCATTCAAAAAATAGTTACTTCCATTCAACAAATATAATTAAGCATCTACTAAGTAAAAGGTACTTAAAGCCGGGCGTGGTGGTGTACACTTGTAATCCCAGTACTTGGGAGGCTGAGACCGGAGGATCTGGGTTTGCGGCAAGCATCCACAACTTAGTGAGACACTGTTTCAAAATAAAGAATAAAATAGGACTAGGGGTATAGCTCGGAGGTAGAATGCCCCTGGGTTCAATCCCCAGTACCACAAAAAATAAATAAATAAATGGTACTTAATATTGGTGATATAGTGCAAATGTTTGATAATAATAAGTAAACAAGTATTATAAAATAAATTAGATCATAAAGAAGACAAAATAATGGTGGAGATAGAAAATGTTAGCTATAAGTACTGTGGGTTGGGGGGGGGCTGTCTCAATGAAATAGAGACAGTTGAGACACTGATGAATGCCAAGAACATAAGGAAGGGGCACAGGGAATGGTGTGTGCAGATGCCAAAAGCTCTTGGAAAGACGGGCTCTGCAGGCCCTGGCCACCACAGCATTGCCCAAGGGTTCGTCCACTGCCTGGACTCCTTTGCCACGCGAGTCATCACGTTAAGGTGCAAAGCCAACAGCATTTTCCCCTTGGTTTTGGTTGGAGAGACTAGTTCTCTATCACTCATAGTAAAAAAAAAAAAAAAAAAATGTATTCACAAAACAGAAACCTTATTAATGAATGGGAATCTATCTAATTTGCCTTCTCTGAACTTGTGTCTTATGTATTGCTGGATAAAAGCAGGAGTAATTCTGCAGGAAAAGTGAAAGGGAAATTTTAGTAAACCCAGAGGCTTAGCTTGTGGAGAGGACATTTCTCCACTCAAACACAGTCCAGGCTGAGACCGAGTCTACTCGGTTTACCCCACCGCTCTGTTAGAATCTTGCCTGTGTTCCAGGGAGACATAAGGGAGAATTTCCCAAATACCATCCCAAGACCTCCTGGCCTAACTTCATGTCATTTCAACTGTGGGCAAGAAGCCTTCCCAGCACCCCGGTAACCTAAGAGGTGGACTTCACTTTCTACCCTTCTGCTTCCTCCGCACCTTATGCCAATCACCAAGAGAAGCTGAACTATGTGACTCCAGATGACTGAGCCCCACAACCTTGGCGATGTGCACAGCTCCTCGCAGAGAACCAGCCAGGACAACCGGTGCCAAAGTGGATTAAGTCAACTCACCTGGTTGTCATCTATTACTTCAGCTTCAAACATGTAGATTTTGAACAAGTAGTCAAACAAGTGTGTAGGTATTAACTACCAGATGAAAATAAAATGGGATTTACTAGAAGCTCAACTTTCCCCAAAACATTATATTGAGAGAGATTTATACTCTCTTTTCTTGGGGATTGAAGTCATTTTTTAGGTATGAGGATAATTCTCTTTTCCACCTGCCAGAAACATCTATTTTCAGAAACCTAATGGCAATTCCCAACCTCAGTTAAAGACTTGTTCCCCCCACCTTTTTTTTTTTTTTAACTTCAAATACTTTCTAAATTGTGTTAGCCGAAGCATTGTATGTATATAATTAACTCACAGGTCCCTCTGGGCTCATCTCACTAAACTTGTGGAGCTTAACTGAGCAAGACATTTGCTGATGTCTCTCCCTACAGTGTCACCTATTGAAATGAATACCTTCTACAAGGAGAAACAAGGGGGATTTCTTTTCTAAATGGGCTTTCTAGTGATTTGGGTTGCTTCATTCAACGATTTTGGTAGTTTCATAACAATAATGATCTCATTTTCTTTCAAATGTGGAATTTGCAATTTGGGGAGGAGAGGGAATTCTGTATTTTCCTCCTAGTTGAAGTAGGAAGACAAGCCTCCGTTTGCATTAATTGGATCCTCGAAATTCCCTCAGGGTCTGCAGCGGCTCTGTGGGCACCCGATGCCCTTGGGATTTAATGTACCTTCCATGTTGCCGGCAAATGGAGGGCGTTCCTGCACAAGCAAAACGGAACAGAGGGGCTGAGGCAGTTTGTTTAAAACCAAGTGCAAAGGGCTGAGGACTTTTTCAGACTGAATGTTGTCTAGATCCATAGCTCATCCCTGTGCTTCTCTCTGCCTCTGTAGACCTGGACATTTTATTTTTATTTTTATTTTTTTTAACACCAGCTTCCTGAAGCTAAGAGACACTTTGACTCAGGCATGGAAGAGTCAAAGGTGATTGTAGTTGGGAAGTTCTGGTCCCTGCTCTTCCTTCTATTCCTAGCACAGAGGTCTTTAGCAAGTCTATGAGCAGCTCTTCCTACTCTGTCCACTCTTTCTGAGGCGTCGAGCTCCAGGTCTCTCCCTTTAAATGCAGCAAGAGACTACATCATACAGGGGTGAGCAAAGGGGACCTCGATGGGGACTTCTAGCCCACCCAACCCACTTGTACTTGCTGTTCTGAATGAAGTGCCGGTGCCTTGAGAAGAACGGTGAGCTGAGTGCTGGTGTACACGCAGCCCTTGGCTGCGTGCACGAGGTGGGGCGGGTTGGGAGAAGCGTCTAGGCTCTCCGCGTGAAGCCGCTAGCTAGCTGCCTGCTGCCCAGGTGCGGGTTCGCGGCTGCGTGCGCCCCACTGCAGCAGCGAGCAGCCGCAGCCTCAGCTTGGGGCACCACGGCTGCTGGGGAAGAGTCCTGGGGCTGCTGACGCGGTTGGGAGGAGCCTCGCCTTTAATGCACCAGCCGCCTCCAGCCTCCTGCAGCAGGAGCGGCAGCAGCAGCAGCAGCAGCAGCAGCGGCAGCTGTGAGTGCGCGCGTGTGCGTGCGAGGGTGAGTGCGCTGGCGCCGGCCGCAGCGCCCTGCCCAGCTCCCCGCCGGCTCCCCTAGCCCCCGCCTGCGGGAGCCGCCCTCTTGTGGGACCAGCACCCTCATCCCGGCCAGGCAAGCGTGAATCCTGCCCCTGCCATCTCGCCACTGCAGCGTGGGTCCGGAAAGGCACCATTTTGTCGCGGCTGCCCGCTCTCCCAGGGGAGGAGGGATCTTTTTTTTTTTATTATTGCATTTTTCATTTTGCATTTTGGAGCAGCTGCCAACGAGGGGAACCTGTTGGGCATCTCCCCAGCCCCGCTTGTGAGCGCCTCTGGGGCGGGCGGGCGGGACCAGACCCCTCGGGGCACCGCGCATCTTGGCACCTGGAGGCGGGCGCCGCATCCTCGCTGGGAATTGGAGCTGAAGTGAACGCACCGCGCGGGAGGAGCCGCCGCAGCCTCGGAGAGCCCGAGTGGAGGAGGTGACAGCTCCATTGCCGGCTTTTTATTTTTTCTCTCTCCGCCTCCCCGTCTCCTCCTCAGGCTCGGACCATGGTGCAGTACCACTGGCTCCCCTGCCCCCCTCTCCTGTGAGACTGGCTGCGGGGAGGGATCATGGATACTTGTCTGCCGGCTTCTGGTTCCCACGCAAGTAAGCCTGCTGTCAATGGAGGAGGACATTGATACCCGCAAAATCAACAACAGTTTCCTGCGTGACCACAGCTATGCGACCGAAGGTAACGCCAGCCCGGCCGCATTCCGCCGCTGGGGCCGGGTGCAAGTTGCGGATCGCTGCGCTTGGCCGGCCGCGAGAAGCGCAGTGGCCGAGACTCCTCCGGGCCCGGGGCTGGGGCTGGGGCTGGGGCTCGGCTCGCACAGCCGCCGCCTGGGCGCCGCACATCCATCCGGGCTCCGCGAGGCGAGTCCTGAGATCAGCAGCAGGTGGACCCGCCGCCCCTGGGAGTTAAAATGGCCCTCGGGGATTAGGCTTTTCAGGGCGCGGCTCCCATCCCGAAAGCTGACCCCAGGAAGGGAGACGACTCCGTCTCCAACCTGCTCATAGGGGTCTGGGGTGTAGGGGGGGCGGTGAAAAGAAGGGAGGGGCCCAGTAGGACTTTGGTCCACCCCTCCCTGAGCGGAATGAGGTTGTGTCTCTTCTCTCGGTGTCTGCAGGGAGGGCATGGTTTCATTTCCTGCCCATTCATCTCTCCGGCTGGCTGGCAGGGTTTTACCTGCTCAGACAATCAAAACCCCAAAAGGCCTTTTGCAAAAGGGCGAGCCCCTCTCCCCTTGGAAGTGTATTTGTAAGAAATAAAAAGGTGGCTGGGAAAATCGTGTTCCAGCGGCGAGCGAACGAGGCTGACACGTGGGGTGACCAGCGCGATCGGTGGGCCTTTAAAAATCACCATTATGAATTCTGCAGCAGTAGTTTCTGCTGAATCAACAGCCAGCAGAAAGCAAGAGGGTTCAGCAAGCTGAGCTTTGCCAAGAGGTGAAATTGTCGTCTCTCTCCACCAGCGTTCTGACAGTAGTCCCAGCGCTGTGCAGGCAGGCAGGCAGGCAGGCAGGCAGGCAAAGTCAGCAGGTGGATCTCATTCTGCCTTTTGTGTGTGAATAGAGTCCAGACAGTGTATTTAAATGACAAAACTTTTGTATTTTAGCTTCATTTTCTACCTGTAGGCCTTTATCCTAAGCCACTAATATAAAGTGTTGCATTATCATACAGTAATATCTGTCCAAGAAAAATGTATGTCCAAGTGCTTTAGGATGATATTGCAAGGTATGTTAATTTAAGATCTTTCTGATTATTCTCAAGTGCTAACATTTCTGTGATATTTAATTAAATCGAAAGACTACTAGAGAAATGTGATGGGGGCGGTGGAGGAAAAAAGGTCAAGCTCTGAAGGAAGTAAAGAGACACACACAATCTGGGGGTGAAGGAGGCATCTTTTCTAAACATCCCTGGAAGTTTTAAATAGGAAGAATGCCTAGTGCTATTGAAAACATATTCTCTGTTCAGCATCATTATTGGAGCACAGAGAGCCCAATATGGCCATGGTGCTAGACAGATTGGAGTTGTAAGCTCTGGCCTCCAGGAGCTTAGAGATGGCATTTAAGATGCATAGCCCACCCCTCCCCCATATGAGCACCATACTTTCTGGTCCTTTTTATTCGCTCCATAACAATGTGGTGGGATGTTCTTCCTTGGGTCTTGTCTTCAAGCTTTGTCACTGAATCAGTGACAAGTAGACTATGACTAACTATCTAAGCAGGACATCCAAGAGACGAGTTGGCCTTGGGTCTGTATTATATTATGCAGGCAAAGGAAAATTACTGAGCTGAGATGATGGCCAAATTGGGGCCATGTGTATAGGACTGTCACTTGTAGAGACAGTTAAAAATAACATTATTGCTTTGAGGGCCCTGGGTACTACCTTTATTCCTATTTTGTTGAATTTTATAAAATCTGATTCTGGATGAAATTTGTGAGTTCATAGAGTCAAAGTGGAGCATGAGCTTATAGCAGGGAGCTTTCTAATTTTTTTTTTCTGATATGTGAAAACCAACCTCTCAGTTCGCACATAGGATGGATACCCTCCCCCCTCCTTGATTTCAGTAAAGATATAGCAAGAAAAAAAAACAAACAAACAGGAACTTAGACTATTTAAATACCAGAAGCTGGGCAGAGCAAGAAGTTCTCCATGGTTTTGACCTATTCATGCCAGAGAATATTCCTGCAGCTGTGCTGATCAGCAGGGGAGGGGCCCCCTCCTCTTTCCATGAACACCTGAAGAATTTTAACAGAACACCTCTGTTAAAATTATTTTTCCTAAAAGTTCTCTTCTCCCTTAACAACTTAAACCCACTTAACTGAGAAATAAGCCTATAGGACCTTGCTTTTCGGTTTCCTTTTAAAACTCTGCATTTTCCTCCTACCTGGTCAGAATAGCAGGCGGGGTTTGTTGTTGTTTTTCCTATTCAAAATCTCTTTCACACTTATCTCTGCATTTTTTCTTCCCTTTGCTGGGATCATTCCACACTGCAGTATTCTATTTAAAGCTGAAAGGGTTTTGCTGTGTAGTTAGTGTGAAGGACTGGAAGCTCAATTTGCATTGTAAGTGGTAGCTGCAGGCAAGTTCATCCAGCTAGGAGCAATGCAAATGCCAGAGGACACTTTCACCCAAGCCTCTCTCTTTCTCTCTCTCAAAAAAGAATGCACGATGTGCATTTCCTTAAGACATTGCCTATGACTATTATATTAAAAGCTACTCCCACCCTCCTCCCCAAACTTTTCCTATCTTTCATTATCTGTGTCTATGATCCAAGAACTTCGCCCAAGTTTTTGTTTTTTTTTTGGGGGGGGGGTACTGGGGATTGAATCCATTGGCTGTTTGTTTGTTTGTTTGTTTGAAATAGGGTCTCCCTAGATTGCTGAGGCTATCCTCTGACCTAAGATCCTCCCATCTCAGCCTCCTAAGTACTGGGATTACAGGTGTGCACCACCACACCTGGCTTCACCAAGCTATTTATATGTAGCTTTTCAGTATACCCAAACCCTGCTAAGTGGTTTCCATTTTCATATAAGGAAAAAAGAGATGCAACTAAGGCCTGTAGATGCTATTATTTTTTAAATTTTTTATTCATACATTGTAAGCATACATCTTTGTTAGGTACAAATTGATAACAATATATGAGCTCACAATTCTCATTTGACCCCTTGCCGGAATTCCCGCCCCACTCCCTCCCTCTCCAGTTTAGTGAGTAACCTTGATATACATTAGTGAGCCCCCTCCCCCCATCCAACCCCTTCAGTTAAATCAACTTCTTTGCTTTCGAGGGTCATGCTATTAATTTTCCAAACTTACATATTCAGTGGAAAAAGCTAGTCGTCAAACTCAAGGTGGTGTCTGAAGCCCATGTGCTTTCACTAGGAAATTCTGCACTTCCTCATTTGTTGTTGGTGGTGTTTTTTTGTTTTTATTTTTGTTTCCTTTATCAGACTCTATTGTCAGAAAGACCACACCAGTTTTATTGGTGTAAGCTGAGTTTTCCTCTGAGGGAGAATCCTTTGCAGATATATGCCTGGGAATATAAATGAGGAAAGGTATCTGGTAGAGCTGGAATCACCACAAAAATTCAACGTGCTTGGCTGGCTTTTTCAGAAATGGAACTCAAGGATTCAGTTCATCTCTCAAATCTGTCTGATCTATATGTGGATTTCTTACTCTCAAGTAATCAGTTGAATATCTAGGTCTGAAGCTCAGAAGAAAGAACCAGACATGAAACACCCAGAACAGAACCACTCTTCACAAAGGGCGAGAGTTTTAGTTGAGCTTCTTTTAGAGTCAACTAAAACTCTTTCTCCATCTATGGGTTTTTCAGATTAATCTTCTACTTTCAAATGGGAACACAGAATAGTCTCATAAACAGAGTATTTAAAAATAACTGCGTTGTTCTTAGTTAACTTGGAGGTAAAATAGGAGTAACCATAGAGCCTATGCCACAGGAAAAGTTACTTGATACAGAGAAAGCACTCAGGACAGTGCCTAATACAAAGCCAGCCCTTCACAAATGCCCCAGAACATGCTAGCTAATTATTACTAAAGTTGTATTCCATAGCCAACAACATGCTGTCTCTCCTTGGACCCTTTGTTGAATGGGGTGATCATGAGGGGAAAGGCTATTGCAGATTGGGGACAGGTCACTAAAACCCAGTACAGTCTTCTTGTGGCTCATCCACTAGCCATGGAGCTTGTCATTTGGTGATTATCTTCATGTACTTGCTGGTTAGATTCTGGCTGCAAGTAAGTTCCATCTTCCATCAGAGGCCTTTAAAAAGTAATGCTGTCCAGCCGGGCATGGTGGCGCACGCTTGTAATCCCAGCATTCGGGAGGCTGAGACCGGAGGATCAGGGTTCGCGGCCAGCCTCAGCTACCTAGTGAGGCACTCCACAACTTAGTGAGACTCGGTTTCAAAATAAAGAATAAAAAATAGGGCTGGGGGTGTAGCTCGGAGGTAGAATGCCTCTGAGTTCAATCCCTAGTACCACATATTAAAGGAAGAACTGAGTTCACTATTTCATGGCGCTCCTTCTGATTATTGGTTCATTCTGCCTTTGATTCCACTGCTAAACAAGTTTCTGCAGAGGTGATACCACATGTCCCAGGACAGGAATGATCTCTGCCTTCATGAAGCTTCCATCTAGCAGTGGCTTTGGACATTAAATAGATTTACAAGCTAATATGTAGTTACTCATTGTGATAAGTGAGATTTGGGGAAGGCACAAGGTAAGGTGAAAAGTGGGTCTAGTTTATATTGTAAGTTCAAGGACAGCTTTTCATAGACAGTTTAAGCTGTGAACTGAAGGAAGAGGTCTGAGTTAACAAGGGCTGAAGGCATTTTAGATAGAAGGGACAAGAGGAACAAAAACCCATGGATATGAAATAGTCTGACTGATTCAAGGAAGGGAAAGATGACTACAGCTAGAGTGTCTAGAGCGAGGGAAAGAATGATGAAAAGGAGATGAAAGACTGCAGTTTATTTTGGAACACACCAAAAGCAAGAATGATCAGTGGCAGAATAGAGGGATGGATAAATGGATAGATATGTGATAGAGCAGTTGTAAAATATTAAGAGCAAAACCCAGATGGGCCTATGGATATTAAATGTAAACATTTCATCTATTTTTCTAAAAAAGATTCTGGAGAGATAATCAGGGACCAGATCACATTGAGCCACATTGACCATGAGGTTGGACTATATCCAAAGATGGATCGAAAGCCATTAAAGGATTTCGATCAAGGGGAAATATGATCAGGTGTGGTTTTTTTTGTTTTTTGTTTTTTTTTCAAAAGCTCAGTCTGGCTGCTATGTAAGTTGGGGTCAGAGGATTGAAATGAATAGGAATGAAATCTTGGAGATAAGTTAGGAGACTATAGCTATAGTCCCAGAATGGGGGCAGCAGTAGAGAGGGAGAGAACCAAATGGATTATAATGCACTATAAAGACTGCGACAGACTTAGTTGGTATAATAGATTGGGTATAGATGGAGAAGGTGGTATTGAGGACAACTCCTTGAATTTTGCCATCAGAATGGATGCATGAAGAAGATCATCAGGGAAACAAAAAACAGATTGATTAATGTGAGGGGCCAGCGAGACATCTAGTTTCAAAGCGAGACTTTTAAGAAAGCAGTTGGATATCTGGGTGTGAAGAGCAGAAGAAAGACCTGGACAGGACATATACAGTTGGGATTAGACATCACCAGCATAGTAAAGGTATTTAAAACTATGTGAATAAATGAGATGCCTAGGAGAAGAACATGCCAGAGCAGAATTTGAAGTAATGAGTGTGAAATTACCAGGAAACTGATCTTGTAACAAAAAGTGGAATGCAGTAAGGGTCTTGGAAACCAAAATAAATGAAATGTAGAAACGATTCAAATAATGACATCTGGCCACTTCTCAGCAGCGTGGTAAGATAAGGAGAGTCCAGCCTCAGATTAGTTGAGTTTAGGGTATCTCCAAACTTGAGATCTGAGTGACCAGTGAAATGGCATAGATGAGAATCACAGCAAGGAGTAAAAATCTCTCTGCCCCTCTTCCCTCCCATATAAGCTCCAGAAAGAGGGAAGCTGTGATGCATAGATCTGGGAAGGTGCATGAAAAGGACTTTTAATGTGAAGATGCTGGAAAGGCTTTGAGAAAATAAAAGGAGGTGTTGTCCTTCCTTGGAGAGCCAGCTTTAGTTCCTGAAGTTGCTTTGGTATTTGTATGCAAATGCCACGCCAGAATGGTATTTCCAATGCATATGGATGAGTGTTCAGAGCTCAGAAAAACCTGAAATGGAAGGTGGGAAGAAGCTGCCTTATACTATTGCAAATGACCTTTCTGGGGATGGGAAATATTCTGCTACTCAACATAATAACCAGAGTGCATTGAAAATCACTAGCAAGTATTCATTATTAGCATCTAGGTCCCTAGGGGCAATCCCAAGCCCTTTATGAGTGCTGGTCAGAAGCATACCCGTGAACCTGGGGTGAATAATATTAGGCCAGTTCTGTCAAAATATTGGTAAAGCTCAATGAAAAGAGCACCGCCATAGACTGACATTCCTAGACTCTGGCATTTGCATCTAAGAAGAAACTAAGGGTCCAATTTAGACACTTAGCTGAGGGAAGAGAACTAAGGTATCCTGAAGACCATCTGTATTCCAGGTATTTTCCTAGGTGTTTCTCCTGTGTTTACTCATTTAATCACCTCCAACAACTCTGAAAGTCTGGTTACATT
>PVLC010036687.1:0-15652 GCA_004027655.1 Graphiurus murinus | reverse complement strand
CCAAGGTTTACTGAGCTCCTTGTAACTGTCAGTTATTGGGCTAAGGGCTCTAAATGTTCATGATCTTGTTTATTATGTGAACAACATATTTTCTATGTATTAGTTTACCTGTTACTGAAAATAAATAAGAGTTCAGAGCAGTGGTTCTGAGGAGTGGGGAGGTAAGAAGGATGTAGGCATACATTATAAATCTGAATATTTTCTAGGTAGGAGAATCAAAAAATTGAAAATATACATATATATATATATATATATATATATATATATATATATATATATATATATATGTTTGAAGGCAGCAATTAATGCACCCCATAGAAGAATTTACTACAGATACAGGGTGTAAAATCTGAAAGAAAGTCCCACAAAAGACCACAAGAGATGATAATCTTTCTGACTATAGAGTAAACAAATTAATACTTTACAGAAAGGGAAGTACATAAAATTGATTTATATATAAATTAAGGGAGGTAAAAGTTAGTCAGAGCCCTGCTTTCTCAGCTCCTTTTTTCAAAGCAACATCAATTTGAACCATCAAGATATTCTGTGTTATAAAACTCTAGGTGATGTGCTAAAAAATTGACTTAGGAAAAACTACCTATTCCTTTTCAAATTAAATGGAAATTCATCAGTAACACTCCCTCCCTTTGTTTGCAGGGCATTATGTGACTTATATGTGCATAAATAAGATGCACAAACTATTCCTAAGAAGACACTTGATTCTACCTAATTGTGACCAGTTGTTTGTATAGTGGTGCTCCAGCTTGCTAGTTAATTGTTTTTAATGATAATCTTAAAAGTCCATTAACAACATTTACTTTTAACACATTTTAGAGAAAAAAACCTCCAACCATATGAGATTCAAAAGATAATACATGTTCTTCAGTGCTTCACAAAGGACCATTATGTAGTGAATACCTAAAAATACAGGAAAGGATATTAACAGTCTAGCAAACATTTGTATTCATTAAAGAGAACTTTCATAATCAGACCCAATCAGACCTTGATTACACAGCAATTTAGCAGTACCTGCGCTAGCAGTTTTCTCAGTTACACCCACTTCTCTCTGCAAAGGGATTGTTTGGGATACTGGTTAAAGTATAGCTGCAAAAATGGATTTTTTTCTTTTTTACTTCAGACATGATTAAAGTTTATAATTTAAAAACTTTCTCATTTATCCCTGGTGTCAACCTGTGTCTCATAGAATGGCAGGATTAAAATGCATGTACCTGACATCTTATGCAGTTTGATGTATTGATCTTGGGCCTATGACTCAATGGCAGCATCTCATCCTGGTTTTCAAGGATCCTGTACTATGTCCATAGGTTTATCAGTCATAGGTTATCTCCTCATGCATGCTCTCTCTAGTATAAATCCTCACTCAACACAACTTCTGGAAATCAGCATTTTCCTCCCAGCTATGTTCATGGGATCATTCTTTGTATCTTTCACTTTTTCTCCAGTAACCCACCACCACCAAAGTATAATCCATCCTCTATCTCATTTTCAGAATGTTATTTAATTGTATTGCTCTCTTCTGCCTCCAGACTCACTATCTGTGTATTTTCTAGTTCATTCGTTTTGCTTGTTTTGCACAGACACACTTGTCTTTTATTCCTTTTAGACTGGAAACAATTTGAGAAAAATATTTACATATTTGCATTACATATAATTGATTTACATGATACCAAGGAGATTTTGAAATGAGTTTCACTTCATTGCTATGCACTAACAGACAAGTAGATGACATTCAAAATATATAATTTTTCTAATAATTTTGTTTTATTTTTGCTCACCTCTTCAGAATTATGTAGTGGGAATATAATGTCATGGGAATTGGACATCCAAGCTACTCCCACAGCCCCTTTTTTACTATTTTTGTGTTGAAACAGGGTCTCACTAATTTGCTGAGAGTCTTGCTAAGTTGCTGAGACTGGTCTCAAACCTACAATCCTCTCATTTTAGCCTCCTCAATATTGGTATTACAGGCTTGTGTCAGCACACCTGGCTCAGAATTACTTTAAATTAAGTGTCAAATAATTTATGTCAAAGTGTTTTTTGGACTGATAAACATGACTGCTGAGGAAAATAATAAATTATAAAAGAATGACAGAAGAAAAGTAGCATATCAATGACTACAGAGTTTGTAAAAAAAATCACATTTGTCAAACCTACACAAGTAATAACATTATACAGAAATAAACACATACACACACACACACACACACACACACACACACAACTTTTATCCCTGGGGAAATCTAAAAAATGTTGGTGTATTTATCATTATCAGTATCCTGTTTCTAGTATTGTACTATACGTTTGCAAGATGTTACCTTTGTGGGAAACGGGGAAAGGGTAAATGAGTTTTTTTTTTTTTTTTTTTTTTTTTTTTTTTTAGTATTATCTTTGATAATCACATGCAAATCTACAACTATCAAAAATCTTTAATAGATTTATCCAGCTGTGTTCATTTAGTTCATATTTAAGTTTTTTCAATATGTTTTCACAATGATACCTTACCATGACAGCTCTGCAGATACATGCCAGGGAAAAGAAATAGCCAAGTGAAAGAAGTGACTTGCAAAATGCATTGTATTTAATGTAATTTTCCAGATAGCAGCAGACAAAATCAAACATTTAAATAGCCCATATCACAACTATCAAAAATACAAACAATAATAGATACTGGTGAGAATGTGGGTAAATATAATCTCTGACACATTGTTGGTGGGATTGTAAATTAGCACAGCCACTTTGGAGATCTGTGTGCAGATTCCTCAGAAGAATTGTAATGGATCCACCATATGATGCAACTATATGACTCCTGGTATTTTTTCAAAGAGATTAAAATCAGATTATTTCAGTAATGCATGCACATCTATGTTTATAGCAGCACTATCCACAATAGCTAAATTATAGATTCAGCCTAGGTGTCCATCAGTAGATAAATGGATTACAAAATTATGAGATATACACACAATGGAATTATTCTCAGCCATAAAGAAGAACATATTATGCAATTTGCAGAAAAATGGATGTAACTAGAGAATATTATGCTAACTCAGATTAGTGAGTCACAGAAAATAAAGGGTTAGATGTTTTCCCTCATCTACAGAGGCTATAGAGAAATTGGAATACAAAAGGGGCTCCAGACAAAAGAGGAGAAACCCTAATGGAGTGAGGGAGGAAATTTAAGAGTAGGAAGCAGGTAGAGGAGGAAGATTCAAGGAAGGAGGCACTTCAATGGACATGATTTACACATACAAAATTATCAATGCCTATCTCAATATGGGGTGTGGGAGAAGGAGGGAGTAGGGTAGGAGCTGAGGGGAGGCTTACCCAGTGCTGTGCCCATGCATGTCTCTAGCATGCTGAACTTCATCATGATGTATGATTATAATGCACCAATAAAAAATAAGTAAAATAAAAAATAAAATAGCCCCTATCAGATAAGAGTCGTTAGCAATGTCAAGCAAAACCATATTTCTGGAGTAAATTCAATATTTTATGTTAGTAAATATGTACTGGATATACAACATGTATTCTGTTTTAAGATATTTTTTAAAGGCTTAACATTTTCACAGTTGGCCTGAGTTTTAGCACTTAGAAAAATAAGTCATTTAAACTTTTAAGGATTTTATATGTAAAGTTGGTGCTATTGTTTATTCTTACTATACAGATGAGAGAATATGGCATTAGAATTTAAGCAAGAGTAGAAGCAGGATTAACTATCTTTTTCATTATATGCAATGTAAATAGATAATTGTCTAGTCACAGGACAAAATTTGTGAGGGCCAAAGGGACACTTAGTATCAAGGGTGCTTGACTAGAATATGAAATGCCATCAGAATCTGTGATGTGAGTTTCTTTTTGAGACACACACACACACACATACACACACTACATATATGATTTTTTTATTGCACAAAATTTTGTTGTAAGTCAGACTATGGCTGCCAGCAACTCCTGAGCTCAGAAAATATCAAGTCAAATTTTCTTCCTTACAGCCAAATAAATAGTAATGATGGTTGAGTTAGCACCAGATTTGCATGGTTTGATGATGAGGGAAGGGTACTTAATTTCTCAAAAGAATGGGTTTTATCATAAGACAAAAAATATTCTGTAGATACAGTAGTTGTGCCTACACATGTTCACATGCACACATATGCACATAAACATATGCAAACACATGCATACACACAGGCACACACATATGTATACACACACACACACACACACACACACACACACACACACTCTAAACATCCCATTCTCTACTGCAGTTCTTCCTCATCTTCTCCAAATCTCAGGGGTTTTTTTTTGGGGGGGGGGAGTCCAGAGCTCACTCTGGATTTCCCTTCATTCTAACTTGTTCCCATTCCCTAATGTAGTTTACCATTTTTTGTCTCTAAATACTATCCACACACATATAGCAACCACATTTATATTCCCAAAATAAAAACTCTCCTTTGGACTCAGTTTTATATGCCACTGCTTTTCAAATCTAATAAGACCCAAACTGATGCACTGATTCCCACTGCACCTCTAGTCTTGCAGACCACAGGAATGGCAATTTGATCCTGCAGCTGTTCAAGTCAGAAACCTTGGCACCATCTCTTTCACGGTCCACATCCAATTCACAAGAAAAGCCTCTCAGCTTTATCTTTGAAACATACCTATTTACACATGCTTTCATTTCTCAGGCATCTACAGAGAAGAATGGCTATCAGCCATTGGAGATTTTGTTCCCCACGGATACTAGGCAATTTCTAGTGATATTATCGGCTGTCAAAACTATGGAAGTGCTACTCTCACTCAGTGGGTGGGTTCAGGGATGCTACCAAACATCTTACCAAGCACTGGACAATCTCCTACAAGCAGATTAACCCTTCCAAAATGTGCAAGTATCTAGATTGAGAAATTCCTACATTGACCAAGATCCAATTATCTTTTGCTATTATTTTACAAAGATATACTTATGAAAAGTCTTCAAATTTTCTCCCTAGCTTTTCACCAACAGTTAAATAAGCAGAAAGTAACACAAAGTATCCCTTAAAAATGCTCTTCAGATGGAGTCACTCCCTCCTCGAAGCCATATCAGACATCCTCACAGTCTAAATTGTCATGTCTTACCTGCCCATATATGAATTACTGTAGAAATTTCTTTTCTATAATATATATGTAATTTTCTAGGTTTTTTGTTTTTCATTTTTAAAAATAAATGGCAAAATATACACACTGAGTCATCATTCCCCATAACAGAGAGGAGATGATGTTGTGATTGTGAAGAGAAAGTGCACACCTCATGTAATTGTTTATTTGTGTATTATAAAAATATCTTTGAAACAACCTTGAGCCTCTATTTTTTGGACACCGGAGCATTCTACCTCCAAGCTATACCCCCAACAATTTTTATTTTTATTTTTTTTGTTTTGAAATAGGGTCTGACTAGGTTTCTGACAGAATAAGTTGCTGGGGCTGGTCTTGAAACTATAATCTTCCTGTCTCAACTTCCCAAGTGCTGGAATTATAGGCATGTACCACTATGCCTGACTGAGCTGACTGAGCTTCGTAATTTTCAAAAAACTTTCCTCTCGGTTCTAAAAATTTTCATGATTTTTCCTTTTCTAGAATGTTAATTGTCCATTATTTCTTTTTTTTTTTCTATATACCCTCAATTGATAACATTTCTGAGACCTTTGTGTTTGGATTTCTTTTTCCTCCTCTAATCGCACTCTCTTAAAGCTTTCTTTTTTTGTATAACCTCAGCCTATGACACTAACATCTCAATCACTATCATAGCTTTTTTCCTAGCTTTAGACATATCCAAATGGAAATCTCACTATACTCTTCTAACTCAACATGAATCTCAAAGCAATTGATGTTTCTGGGAACTCTATCTCTGTTCTTGATTTCTGCCAGCATTATTACTTGATCTCTTAAAACAACAAATTGCCAGGTATCCTTATTTAACATATGCCTATCATTCTCTCCTCACAAAGAGTTGATCCAAAGAATCTCATCACATATAATAAAAGTAATTACATAATCTGGCTTAGCCTTTCAGTTGCTGCTTTAGTGATTCTGTTCCAGACCTCATTATCTTTTGCTTGAAATATAATAATAACTTTCTTGTCAATTCTATGCTAAAGATTTCAGTGTGTTTTGCACTTTGAAACCAGAATTACTTTTCTAAAAAAAAATCTGAAAGTCTCATTCCTATAATGCAGAATTCCTGGAGTATAAAATTTATATTAGCTTAGTATAACTGCTTCTTTGCAGAATTATCTGCATCTCTATGTGTGATTTGATCTTCAGATTCTCTTTTATCTTATCCCTAAACTCTTATTGCACGGAACTTCTCTCTGGCCACTACCCACTAAGCACTTTATTATCTCAATTTTTGAACATTTTCTCGCCTATTTGAATACATTATTTTATTCTGAAAATCTCTAATCAACTTCTAAGATGCAGCTCAAAGTATATTATAACTTCTCACATTATTTCCACTGTAAAATTGTCATTCTTGGAAGTGATCTTTCTTTCTCTAAGAAAGGATGCAGAAACTAGAACATATTAGGAAAAAAGAAAAACTACAATAAGAGGAGAAAGAACAAATGAATCAAAGCTTCTACATTTTCCTTAAGGTATATATCATCAACCTCCTTTTATAGGGAGAAAATTAATAGCACTAAAATATATGCTCAATGTCTTCAAACAATTCACTAAAAAGCCAGGATAAGAAATTCAATATTTTTATTATTAACCTGGTATTCTCATTATACATTATATAATGGATTTTCATGCATTGTATTATTTTAATAGGAAGTGGTTAAGACAGAAAAATACACTAAGTAGAAATTTATGGAATCTTACTTGGAAAAATATAGGATAAATATTGGTTTACTGTATTTTAAATTTTTATACAATATTTTATATTGATTTTAAATTTTGATTAAAAAAAAATGCTGCAATGTTCCTCTGGGGGGGGGAATTGGTTTGAAGTCGGCTGTGGAGAAAAGAGAAGGTGAAAAATCTACAGAGCTGCTGCAGATAGACAATTTTGTACTCCCTTCTTTCCCTTTGTATGGCCATATAAGAGGATTTTAGATTATCTCCATTCTGCCTTCAGAAGATTTACAGCAGGAAGTTAATAAAGCACTCAGCAGAAGCTAAGACACAAAATAGGCAGGGAAGGGAAAGATTACATCAGAGAAAGATAGACTTAATTGTATTGTAGATACCAAGTGGCCTCTTTAGAAATGTGTAGTAGAGCAATAAGACGAGAAATAACCGTCCAGCCAAGCTAAACAAAAGCTATCAGCCCCTTCCCTTGAAGTAGGGCTGGAGGGAGCACAAGGGGAGGGAAGAGGCTGATTCCAGAATCTATAATAAGTAAAATGTTTTCTTTACCCCAGAGAGATGCAGACAAATAAGATACCAGTGTAGAAAGTAAAGAAACAGCATGTAAATGACTTAACAAAGCCAAACGCAAATCAACAACAGTTCAACTGAGCACAAAACAAAAATACTCCACACCTGGATATGTATGTTGTTGGATACTACAGAGAAATTGTCTGTGGTGATAGCACTGAATGGCTACTGAGGGGCCAAAATTTTGATTCAGTCCAGTATTTTAAAATAACTGATAAGGGCCTGTCATGGTGATACATGCTTGTAATCAATCCCAGTACTTGGGAGGCTGAGACAGGAGGATCACAGATTTGTGGCCAGCCTCAGCCATTTAGTGAGGCCCTCCGCAACTTAGTGATATCCTGTTTCAAAATAAAAAAATAAAGTAGGCCTGGAGGTGTAGTTTAGAGGTCCTATGCCCCTGGGGTTCAATACCCGGTATCACAAATAAATAAATCATCATCATCATCATCATCATCTACGAGGGGATGAGAACTTCTTATCATAGAGTTAACATAAATGTAGCTTTATTTTTTATTTCCCAGTAAGTGATTAGCATATATTCACAAAACAGTTGATACTAAACATGTGCATTTCTTCTCAAAAGGAAAACGAGTAACAAGGGATAGTTTAAACATTGCCATTTACGTTTGCTATTGAAAGTGTGTTATACATTAAATTCAATTCTACTACACTGAAACTACCAGTAATATTTTATTTTATATTTCATTATGCATTTTTCTATGACTGAGTAAACATATATGTCTTTGGGACTGGGGATGTAACTCATTGGTAGAACACTGTCTAGCATGTGAGAGGCCCTTCCTTCAATCCCCAATACTGAAAAAAAAAGTCATGTTTAAAAAATATCGTGCATCACTTGTTTCTGCACATTAAGTTTATACTCATTTGTACCTCATCATTTCCAAAATTAACCATATATAATAATTATATAATAAACATATATATAATTACATATTAAATATATATATTAATTATAGTATGCAGTTATATTCCACATTACTGTGTCATACTGTGTTTTGCTAATCACCTATAATTGAAAATTTCTGTAATTTACATTGTTTGCCTATTTCAAATAGTTCTGCTTTCAATTTCTGTCTATATATATTTCTGTGCATACATCTTATTATTTCCTTGAAAGAGATACTGAAAATGAAAAGCTGGGTGTAAGCTAATAACATGTTTATTGATTTGACACCTGTTGCTATATTAATTCGAAGCAAGTTTTTACCATGTACACTTCTATCTGTAATCAAATCAATACTTATTGTTGATTTAATTTGCATTATTTTTGTCTATCAAAGTTGATTTTTAATGAGTTAGTTTATAGTTGTACTATCACTTAAAAATACTATTTACATTTTTTCTTTTATAATTTTTCTTAAAGATACTTTAAAAAAATCATCCAAGTAGCCATATTAATAAATGTTTTGCTTATATTATTCTTTGAAAATGTTTTTATCAAATAATAGCATGTCTTAAAATATTTTCATGATTTGCTCTTTTAAATGTTATATACAGAAAAGCATGTGAAGAAAACCTTTTCAATAAAGTTTCTGTTTTCTGCTTCCTACCATTATTGATGGCTAAAATTTTCTACTATGTAGCATTTCACTACATTAACTTATTTTTAAGATTTATTAAATTTTCTTATCTGAATTTTACTGTTTTAAATAATGTATAGTAATCATATGTATTACAATTTCCACTTTTCATTGTTACATCATTTATTCAGTTTCCAATGATTAAAATAAAACCTATATTTTACACTAAATACATATATTTCTCAATTTGGTAGCTAGTCCATACATTTTATTGTATTAATTTGGGTAAGCCAACACAAATATATCCTGATTTAATTATTCATTTCAAATATACTATCAATTCTTTTGAGTTTTCAAAACATTTTAACTATATAGTGAGTATATTCTAAAATTCCTCTGACAAGGTTCTTTTTTCTGATAGACAGTAAAGAAGATAAAGAAATCCATTCATAGTCTTCTTACTTTGTATATATAAGACTAGTTTTTAAATATTTCATTTTAAAAATTCTAATATTAATCAGAATAAATCTTGATGTCTCAGCTTTCTTATAAGTTTTGCTTGTAAATGTAACCCTCATTTATGCTGATTTGGTTATTATTCAGCACTCTAATTTTTAATCTTATTATAATTGATAATTTTTTATTCCATTTGTCTTTATTAGAAGATAAATCTCATTCCTAACCTTTCAACAGTCATTATTTTTTTTTCATTTTAAAAAATCTTTTTGTACTTTTTCTCTGCAGTTTCTTATTCTTGGAGTACATCCTAGTGAAGAATAAAACAAACCTGGCAGCTTTCTCTTGGGAACTGCCCTGGCCAGCTGGTCTGTTATTTCTCTGCTGAAATATCTACAATTTCATAGAACACTAAGATCAGATGAGGTCATTCTGTCCTCATGATGGAGTATGTAAGAACAAGGAGATTCTATGTAGCCCCACACACCGACAAAAACTAGAACACGGTGCTCACCACAAAATGGACCAAGCACCCTCCTGATGCAGTAAATGTAAGGGACTGCAGCTTCCTTACTGATTATGGTGGAGCACACACCATTTCCCTACCCTCTAGATAATTAGGTATCTAATTACTGAATCATCTCCACTTTCTCAAACCACCAGAACAAAACCAAACCCCTAATTCTTTGAATCCACTGCTATATTACTTAACACAAACTCAAATCCAATTACAAAGAACTTTTAACACTTTCTTGTTCCACTGTTTCTCCTTTCATATTGAACCTTTTCCTTGAGCATGTAAACACCCCAAATTTGTATGACTGCATGTGTTTTTCTAATGGTTTTCATTGGTGGATGTCAGCATTTTTTTTGTATGTTCATTTTGTTGTTTAAGTTTTCTATTGTCTAATGTAAATAATGGTTATGTTTTCATTTCCTTCAAATGTAAGACATCTCTTCATGGTAGATTTTTATTTTTTCTTTGCCTCATTATGTATAAATTTCATAGACTACATTTATCTTTGAAAAATAAGAGATGATCTAGACTAGTTGTTCTAAAACTTTATAAATGTGTTTTGTTAAAATCTGTTGCCCAATACAGAGGATGCTGGAGATTTCTTCCTTCTTGTTGTTTGTATATTATTTAATGACCCAGCACGTGAAAAGTGGCAATGAGAAATGTGGGTGGTTCCTGCAAAATAGTCACTTTCATTAGTGTCAAATCAAGCCACTGTAACAGAGAGATGCTTTCTCAATTTGCTTTTTATTTGGCCTAAATGGGTTGACATTTTTTCTGGAGTTTCTGACTTCCATATCTGGAAAAGTAAAATGGAAGAATTCCTGTCTGATGCACTTGTAATTGCATTTAGATATCCAAAACAGTTCTTTTCAAATATGATTTTGCGGAATTGTCCATAAGTATCATGCTTCTTTTATTTCTATCATGCATGCTCCCTTCCAAACTTGAACTTCTAACAAGTTACACTTCACTTGCTTCCTGAGTGCCACCCTGTTTTTAGAGGTAAAGAACTCTCAATTTGCTCTTATTGTATCCTTATGTTCTGGTAGGACAAAATTTAACTAATTCAGCCATAATAATATACTTTTGGGTAAGCAGTTGTAACCCCCCTCTCTACTACCTGAAAAGTGATGTCACTCCTAAATTTATATCTAAAGAGAATGCTATGTATTTTGTCTCTCTCATTGGAATGTATTAGTGATTGTTTATATACCCAAAGAAAACATGAAGTAGATAATGTTAAAACATAGAATGAAGTTTTTCTGAATAAATTGTCCTCTTTGGAGAAGGACTGAATTGAAAAGTTTTCAACACACTTCTTTGAGGCAACATTTTAAGATATTTTATGTTTAAAATTTTATTTCTCTTACCTAATCTAAACCTCCTGCAGTAATTTATGATGTCTTTTTTGATCCTTTTAAAGAAGAAATTTTGGTTCAAATAGTAGGATTTCTAACTGTTAGCATGGTTTTCATATTCTCAGCAATTTCTTTAAACAAATGCCAAATTGAATTAATAAATTGCATATATAGGATACTGCAAATTGACTTTGACTCACAGTTCAGTCCTCCACAATTCAGCCAGTTTATTAACCATAAATGAATGCTGCTTGACAAAATGGACAGAATTCTGGGATTATGGGTACCAATAAAATCTTTTCACATTTTTCTTCATTGCTATATGACCTTGGATAGGTTGTTTTATCTATCTGATCAACAGCTTTTTATTGGTTAAGTCTATTTACTATAAACCTTACAAAGAAGGTATGTGGGTCAGTTAAACCTTGCACAAATATAAAGATAAAATGGGATATTACCAGTATCTTGTCAATAATAGAAACTATATTTTGCAAGTCTTACAATAGGAAATGTTTGAGTGTGACAAAAATAAACATTCTTCCTAAGCCTAACCCCACAATTCTCCATTATTGAGTAAAATGTGACATATTTGTTTTGCGTTATTTTATAATGAAGGCTTTTCTGGGGTTATGAAGTATAAGATGCATAGAATATTAAGTAAAATGAATTAACACAATCATATATCTATTTGTTGTTTAATACCAAGTGTGTGTTGAATATGTTTAATTAAAATTTTCTCTTTTAACATAGCTTAATAATAGAGGAGAAGTGAGTGTAAATACATTTTGTAAGTGCTATTATTAGAGTATTGATTATTTAAACTTTAGGAAACATTATATAGCTAATATAATTAAAATAGTTACATAAATTTATTCTTAACATCTAAACCATAAAAACAACATATATTTATATAATTATCTTAACTATATACATTTCCTTACGATTAAAATAGTATAAGAATGAGCACTCCCACATACAATGTAAGTGTAAGTATATATCTACAAATGTATGTATGTAATCTTGTACTAAACAGATTAAACATATTTTTCCATGAAAATATTATTTATGTTGTCAGTAATGATTCTTTTCTTTTCCTCAGAAACTCTAGGCAAAGAATACACTGTCCTACTTGATATATCAAGATATTTGGAAAGTCTGTAATTGTCACAATAAAAAACATCCCATTCAGAGTTCAAGAGCAAGAACCAGGACATTAGTACTTCCACTCAGGAAGACATTATTCTGAGGTCTAGAAAGTCATGTATCCCATGTCCTACAAAAGTCTTATTTCATTTTTAGGAAAGCAGCATGTTATGTAACTATGCTAGACATGATAGCAGTTTTCATACTGAAAATCTATATATGCCAGGCTCTCTATACAGGTCTTTCAATGAATTAGGTAATTTGATCCTATTTGCAACCCCACCAAGTAGATCAAATTATTATCCCTATTTACAAATGAGTAAAGTGTGACCTAGAATGATTGAGAAAACCAAAGTAATGCCCCTTGTACTAATATGGTAGTTCATTCTTATCAGTCAAAATAAATACCACTATATCTTCCAATACAGTTTTTATAGTTATTAACTAATCAAATTCTCAAAATATTCTTACTTTTATTCACATTTTACAGATTTAGAAAATGAGGTAAAAGATATAAAGTGCTTTTTACAGGTCACTTGCTAGAAAGTGATGCTAGGAGGGATTTAACCCAGGTAAATAATCTTTAGAGTTTTTACTTTTGTCACCATAATGTGCTTCTCTTTAAATGTTTTGAGATAAAGAATAAACAGAATGAGACCACTTCCTAGTAGACAGATTCATTTGCATTTTTAAATTTATGTCATTTTAATTAAAATATAGATTAGAAATAATAATGTTTATTGATGTAGCAACCACAATAGTACCAAGGCATCAAAGCTTCTCATTTTGTTCTCTTCCTATATCATTCAAAATTTATCAAATAATACAAATATTTCCTCATTTTAAAAATCTTTCACTGCAAATATAATGACTTTCTTATGCTTTATCCTGAAAATGGATAGCTTTTACATAGAAAAGTAAATCATCCATAATTTACTCTAATAGTTAAATCACTATGAAGTACCAACAAGAAATCAGGAAGCTGCATTGCATGGATGGTTTTGAAAAATGTAGTAGCAAAACATTAATTGACAATTTGATATATGAGCATTTGTAGAACTGGGAATAGTTTCTAAAATCACAAAAATATATTGTATTTCAGGAAAAAAAATAAATAAATAACAAAAAACATCTAGGCCTCTGTAAGTTCACATATTTAGAGACTCGAGTAGAATAATTAGATGACAGTATAACACTCACGGCTCACTAGGCCATACATGAAATTTTTACAATCATTCCATGCAGCCCAAGAAAAATGAAACACTGATCTAATGGGATCTGGAATTGAGCAAAACTGTTGAGAATATTTAATGCAGTTCTTTCATTGACCTCATCTTTTAGCATATGGTTCTTACGCTCTATATTTATCTTTCTGTTACATATAGTTTTCCTTTTTTATGGCAGATGTTATAATTTGTGCTTGTGGTATTTACTTATATATCTATTTACCTTCCATTTAATCATGTATGCATGTATGCATTCATTCATTTATTCATTAACACAAAAATATAGGCTGTAGACAAAAGCATTTTTGAAGGAGGCAACATTGAGGGTGCAGTAATGCAGAGAAGATAAAATGTAAAAAGCATGCAGAGATTGTAATACATGGGCACCAACTGTGTTTCTTGTAATTCTACTGTTTCATCATCCAGTATGGGAAAGTTTCAAGCTAAAATTGATGTGTGTGAAAAGAATAAGGGGACTATTATATCAATGTCAAAACATGCCTTTCTAATACAACACAAACACATGTAAAACAAGAAGGAATCAGTCAATTAGTCAATTATGTCACATTCTGAGTAAAGTGGGGCTATAAACCTTTTTCTCAAGGATGTTGGCTTTTTAGCACTCTTGAGTCACTGTAGCTCTCTACCTCCGTCATCCTCATCTGCCTTGCAACTCATGACTAAAGTCATGACCCAGCACAATGGCAGCTCATTGTCGACATCTGACTGTAAATTTTGATGCCAGAAATTTCTTTGCAACATACTTCAAAGATTTGGCTTAGGATATGTAGGGCATGCGATGACAGAATACAAAGGCAATTCAAAGATGGGACTTCTCAAATGAAAAGGAAAGAGAAAGTACACAATGGGTGAGGAATTTGCCACATTTTTGTCTGCTTTGTTGATTTGCTTTCTCCTTGCCTCTATGCTCTATTTTCTTTGAGTAGATGTGGCTAGTTGATGATTAAAAAATAAATAAATAAATAAATAAATAAATAAATAAATAAATAAATAAAAACTTAGTTCAGTCCTATCTTGGCTTTAAGAATCTATCCTCGTCCAGCATTACTGGGAAGATGACTTAGAATTTCTTTTCACTTGCTCTGGGTTTCAGCATTAAATCTCTTTTGCTCATCTGATCCTAAACTAATGGCCTTATTCCTTGAAATGAATATTTTTCCCTTTTTCTTTTTGTTTTGGTTACCATTGTATTTCCATTTCAAATTCCAAGAGATATGTACCTGCTTCTGAACCCCATTCTAAAATCTGCATACTATTCTATAAAAGACCAACGGCATGAATTCCTGGACTGACCAGAATTACTCATCATTGATTAGTGACTCCAGTGAGAAACCCCATATTCTATAACTTAAAAAAATTTCCCAATTGTTATATACTCTCGTTATATCTCCCATATACCTGGTTTCAATTTTTAAAATCAAATTCTTCTCAACTTCTACCATGTAAACTTGGTTCCTAGTCATTGGTGTTTCTTGTTTTATCCTTGTACTGGTCAGCATTTTTCACAGATACAATCTAAAAGACTTGAACACATGAGTTAGAGAAAGGTAGATATATTTGCTCACAGTTTAGGCCATGTGAGAATGGAGACCACAGATCTTAGGGCATGGTGATGGAAGCAAAGAGAGGGAGAGCACGTGGGCTGTGTTCCTCACATCATGGAGGCCAGAAGCAATAGAGCTAGGGGGGAAGATCCATGTAAATAATCCCCAAGGTGCACGCTCATGGATGCACCTTCTCCAGTCACACCCTACTGGTCTAAGCCACCAGTAAGTGGATAATGGATTTATCCACTGCTGAGATTATAACCCTCATGGCTCAATTATATTAACTCCAAACATCAATTTATGAGCTTTTCAAGGGGGGTATCCTATATTTAACTATAACAATACTATAGAATAATATTCCTAGTTAGGAAATAAGAAGTAGGCCATAGTGTAGCTGGAG